>JALIZH010007583.1:0-127234 GCA_030522465.1 Rhipicephalus appendiculatus
GGGGTACCGGCATAGGCGTGCGCACGAGGGGGGCAGCCGCCCCCCTCTAATCCCATAAGAAGGGGGGGGGGCGCAATGTCTGCCCTCGCATTGACCTAATAGGGAGGGGGGGGGTGCTGCGACGAGTCTTCCCCCCCCTGAAGGGGAACCCTGCGCACGCCTATGGGTACCGGGACTAGAAAATCATTACATTAAAAAACGCAATATGTTTCATCTCAGGTAGTTCATACAATGCACATAAGTCTGAATCCTTTGCAAAATTTAAGGTCTTAAAACTTGGAATTTTTCTGTGAATACTGTCTCTTAACAACATTTAGATCAGACTAATCCGTAGGAGCCGTTACATGCGTACATTAGCAAACTTAACTCTAAATTCATCTGCACGTTCAACGAGACACACTGTTAACTGGTACACTCCACGACCGAGTAAAAACTATGGGTCACAGCCATAGGTCGGCAAACTCACTCATGAGTCGACTCACTCAGACTCAGATCGAGCCGTGAGTCTGAGTCTGAGTGAGTCCGGGTGAGTAATATTTTGGTGAGTTTGCGTCCGAGTGAGTCTCGTTGAGGAAAGCTTTAGTGAGTCTGAGTCCGAGGGAGTCCGGTCGAGGAAAATATTGGTGAGTCTGAGTCCGAGTGAGCCCTAAGGGCAAAATATATCTTTTAAGACAGTCTGAGTGAGCTCCGCCTTTTATTGCCGACCTGTGGTTCTATCTTCTCCCTTTCACCACTACTATCAGCCTTAATCGGCTTACCTTTATACTCAAATCAAATCTATTCACACATGCTTCAACGAACTAGAGTTCATGCGCCACCTGAATATTTCTTGATCAGAGGCGTACGTTAGAAGGGGGGGGGGTGCCATGGCCCCCCTGTAAATTCTTTCACGGGACCATCTTGATAGAAATATGTCGTGTGAGTCGCATATTTCATACAAACGGGATTGCAACCACTAATAACTCGTATGTGAAGGTGCAAGATCATAAGGCGTATCGTAGAGGACCGACTGTGTGAAATATTGGTGTTAAAAAGGATTTAGACCATGATCGGAAAAGCTGATTTTACGCCAGCGGACTCATGAGTTGACTCACTCAGGCTCACCCAGACTCAGCTGAATTTGTGAGTCTGAGTCCGAGTGAGTCAGGTTGAGAAAAAAGTTTATTGAGTCTGAGTCCGAGTGAGTCCTGTAGAGGAAAATTTCGATGAGTCTGAGTCCGAATGAGTCCAGTTCAGGCAAATTTCGGGGAGTCTGAGTCCAAGTGAGCTCTCTGAGCAAAACTTTGCGTTTGTTAATCTATTCGTTATGTACTGCAGACTATTTTGTAATTGTTGTATGCGTATATATTGTATAAGTTATGTCATAATTGTTGTAAGTGATGTCGAAGTAATAATGTGATGTTGAGTACTAATGTGATGTTGATAAGTGATGTCCGCTTGCTGCCACCACATGGCACCGGGGGCTAAGAGCTTCTCAAGCTGCTTATCGCAGCTTTTATCTTAGCCCCCCACCATTGTACAACCAATGGAAACAAATAAATCAAATGAAATGAAATTCGTCATTCTTCGGAAAAGCGAGGTACCCGCTACACACTTGTAACGCATTATGTGCACTTTGTTGATGCTTTGGCTGACAACGATGAAGAATTATGCCTCAGGCTTTTGTAATGGGTTGGAGCATTGAATGACCCACTCGTTACGCAATTCGCATTGTGTGATTTGTTACTTTACTGTTATAAAACGCTTTATTACACATGTTAACGCGATACCTTACCCTACATCAAGCCAGCATAGAGTCAGTTTGCAACGCAGTTACAAGCACCGGCGTAGCTCAGTGGTAGAGTACTGGGCTGCCACGCAGAAGACCCGGGTTCGATTCTCGTCCTGTCCTAGTTGTCTTTTATTTATTTAGTGTTTTTTTTCTTATTTCCAGCGATAGTGGTTACGGACACCGGCAGCGGCGGCGGCGGACAACTACGGCGCAAAAACGGCCCTTGTGATCTCACAACAGCTTTCGCTGTAATAATCAAGGCATGTGCATCAGCGGTGTGTTACGAATCAAACAAAAATACTGATCACGCGTTTGGACTGTATACGGAGAGAGCGTCCCGAGTATAATGCTCTTTAATACACACTGGTTGTTTATAATGTCTTGTGGTCGTAATATATCGCGCGGATTTAGTGTTGTCGTTCTGGTTTTCTTGAACGCTGTAAGTGTGCGTTTTAAAAATATTCTGCTCTTTGCTTTCGCATGCCACGGAGGTGTGCATTATCGCGGGCCGCGCGCTATTGCGAACAGCATACAGGCATACAAGTGCCCGCGATCAGCGGAAACATGAGTACAATGATCTACATTGGGGCTTTAGATCTACGTAGAGTTACTCTGTATGCTACCTTTAGGTAGCAGAGTTGCGCATCTGTTTTCCCAACGTCACTGGCGCCGCTAGCAACGATGCGTTGCGGGGAAGCTGACGCTCGGGCCAGTTTTGCATTTCCCTACGCCGCCGCTGCATTGTCGCGAATCATCGCCAGTGGAGTTCACAGCGAATCTGGCTGGTCTTCGCGCCTCTTTTGAACGCGGTTGATGGATGCGTGCGGGTCAGCTGCGGATCAGCTCTACCAGGTCTACAACTCTTCCATCGCAGCCATCGGAATATTACAAATACTGGCTGCTTGGCTACAAACTGCAGCAATAGCTCGGAAAGCGGCAAGGCTTTTTATTCTATTCCATGTGGAAGAACGGTCATCGTACGTCGACTGCATTGGTTGCGTCTAATGCAACGGCAAAAACCTCTCTCGAAGGGGTCAAGGACGTGCAAGGTGACCTTTCCTTCGAATAGCGTATGAAAATGCTTCACACATTTTGGTTTTATTTTTCATTCTAAAGTACGGTTCGTGTTTCTGTTATACAACCTACATGCAGAGTTGCCGATATCGTCAAGCTACTTACATAGTTACGATGTACTGTTTGCCAAAGCCCCTTTATTGAACGTATGTGAAGAGTGTGAGATATCCTGACGAGTGTTTCTGATACAGTAGAAACATATCAGGTATAAGGCCCACGCACTCCTTATGGCCTTTCCAGTATTAATGCTGTATACACCTGCTTTTGTTTGTGGTTGAGCGCACTCGCTCGTAACCTCGCTGTGCAGTTATATGAAAGCATGATAAATATATGTGAAAATAGGGCGCTACCGATTTATCTTTCTCGTAAGGCTTTAGCGTAGTTGAGTCAGTGAACTTTGCAACAAGAGGCAGAATAGTTCTGTGGAAATAAAACAACCTACTGTTAAGAGGCATCTGCTTACGTGTTCTCAGTACCTCAGCTGTAAAGCTTTGCTTTCACGATAGCCGCGGTTCTGTAGCACGGCGGCTTGCAAGGAGTTACAGAGTTCTCGAAAATAGAAATGTAAGGTCGATTGAGCGTGCTCTTTGGTTGCGTGCATTATGCGCGCTAATAACAATATACTTGGGGAATAAGCAGTCAGTAGAACACGATTCGTAGGAATGAAGCCGCTGTATAATCGTTCGGGTAGTAGTGATTAGCAGTTTGTGTTCTGTATGGTGTTTGGTTGCTCACAGTGATTTTCACTTGCATGCAGGATTATTTCACACCTGATCAGTTTGTGGGTGGAAGTTTCGACCGGAAGGGGGGAAAAAACGTTGGAACCAAATGCTGTCGCCAGTATATTTTCTTGTAAATACACAGCAACGCATGCTAATACTGTGCTTGTTGAAGGGGCCTTCCATATCTTGAGTGAATATTGAATAATATTGTTACGGGGAGAAAAGGCGTTGCAGATATTTACGAGGTATATACAGAGGCGCACTCCGGGCCAGGCATACAAGATGGAGACAAGTCCACGCGACATCAGGGAACGTCGTCTTCTTTCATACTGTCTCTGTCTTCATCTTCGATAGCGCTTCGTAGCATCACCCCCCGGCTGCAAAGACACCAACCCGGTGCTTGATTGGACTGAGTGATACTACTTTAGTCGAGTGACGCCCAACCGACCCGGTCGTGAAGGTCCACCGATCCAGCCGTCCAGTAGCATCTTTTAACGATGAGTGCCAGCATAAGGCGTGGTGGTCGGTGACAACGGTGAACTGCCTTCCATACAAATATGGGCGGAATTGCCCACTGCCCAGACGAGCGCAAGAGATTCGCGTTCGGTAATCGAATAATTGCGTTCCGCTCGTGACAAAAGATGGCTAGCTATGCAATGACGCAGTCGCTGCCATGCTGTCGTTGAGCCAAAACTGCGCCAATGCCATGGCCGCTGGCGTCGGGGCGCGCTTCTGTTGGAACGGACATATCGAAGTGGCCGAGAATCGGTGGCGACGTGAGGCGCACGGTCAGTTCAGCGAATGCACTGGCGTGTTCAGGACCCCACGCAAAAACTACATCCTTCTTGAGGAGTTTCGTGAGAGGGCGCACAACGTCAGCGAAAGTGCGCACAAATCTCCGAAAGTAGGAGCACAGGCTTCGAACGTCGTTAGCGCACGTCGGCAAAGGAAAATTTTTGACTGCGCGACTTTCTCTGGTCGGGACGAACATCGGAGTATTCGACAAGGTGTCCGAGTACAGTAAAGCTGCCGGCGACCGAAGTGCCATTTCGAGGAGTTGAGCTGCAGTCCTTCGCGGAACACAGAAAGAATGGTCGAGAGGCACTCGATGTGTGTCTCAAAAGTTGGCGAAAAGGCAATGACGTCATCGAGGTAGCACAAACAGATCGACCACTTGAAACCATGAAGGTGAGCGTCCATCGTTCGTTGAAACGTCGCTGGGGCCTTGCATAACCCGAACGGCATCGCTTTAAAGTGATAAAGACCATCGGGTGTAATAAATGCGGTCTTTTCACGGTCCATTTCACCAGCAGAACTTTGGTTTGGGTGAACTGGTTCATGGTCAAACTTTTTGAGGGGCAGCGCTAAGGAACACACGGATATTCAAATAGCAGACACCACAGGCGCTGACTAACAACGGCGCTGACAGTTGTAAGTCAGCGCCTGTGGTGTCTACTATGTGTCTCTGTCCGTGTGTTCCTTAGCGCTGCCCCCCCAAAAATGTTTGACCATTTCATCAACTCCAATCTGCCATGACGCGGAACGAAGGTCTGCGAAGAGAAATACCTTGCACCACTGAGACAGTCGAGGGCGCCATCTATCCGTGGCAGGGGGGTACACGTCTTCTTTTGTCACCTTGTTGAGATTTCGGTGATCGACACAGAAGCGCCAGCTGTTATCCTTCTTCCTGAGGAGCTCAGCGGGGGAAGCCCAATGGCTTGAAGAGGTTTCAATGACGTTTCGGACCAGCATCTTGTCGACTTCTTTCTGTATAACTTGGCGCTCAGCAGAGGAAACACGATAGCGTCGTCGGTGTATCGGGCTAGCATCGCCGGTGTTGATTCGATGTTTTACAACGGTTGTCTGGCGATGTGGTCGGTCATTGAGATCAAATATGTCTTGGTACGACGCGAGAAGGTCATGAAGGGCGTGGGCCTGTCCGGCTGAAAAGTCAGCAGCTATTATTTCGTCAAGCTTTCTATTGTAGTTCGGCCCAAATCAGAACTGGTAGGCGATGGTGTATCACCTGTCAAGGCGCAAATATGGTAATCGCAGGCCGGGCCAAGCGTCGCAAGGGATATACCCCGGGGCAGTACTTGGGAGCATAGTCCAAAATTGGCGATAGGGAGACATGCAGCATTGCCCTGGATACTGATGACTGTGTGCGGGAACGTGACTTTTTGTGAGCAGACGACGGTAGCGTTGGGTGACACAACATAATCACTGTCGGCCACGGGTGGATCGGGAGAAACGTCGATGTACGTAACGGCTAGAGAGGGGACTCGAACGTAATCGGTGGAACACAGCTTGCTAGGCGCAGTATCCCGAGGCTCAACAGCATATGGTAGGGCGAGTTGTACGACACCCAGGAACAGAGCTGACTGGGACGACAGAAAATCAAGTCCTAAGGTGATGTCATGCGGACGCTGCTCCAATACATCAAACAAAACAGAAGTATGACGTCCAGAAACAGTTACACGTGCAGTACACATACCCGTGACAACTGGAGTAGCACCATCGGTTACGCGAACTACAGCCATCGGAGCAGAAGTGAGCATATTCTTTAGTCGAGCACAGAGGTTTGAGTTCATAACGCATACGTGAGCGCCTGTGCCGATGAGTGCTACAACAGGTGCGCCGTCGACATCTTATTTGATCAGGTTGTTGTGTCGGCGTAGAGTAAACAGGAATTTCGGGTTGGGTCGTCAAGGCAGGCTCACCTCTAGTTGCGCCCGTTAGTTTTCCGCAGAGCGGCGGGAGTAGGCTACCCGATTACCGTCCACCCGGTCTACCTGCTCTGCCCCGACACTCCGATCTGCCCCGAAGCTCGTGTGCTCATCCTCGATACCGAGACTCGGCGGAATGGCGAACCACCGATAACAGGCCTATCTGCTGCTCCTGTGGACGTGTTAGAATTAACTGCTAGATGCACAGCAATACTGAACTGCTAGCACTTAAGGAAGCGTCTGCAACAGCCATGTCGTGCTTCCTGACAATAGGATATATGCTCCTAGCAAGGAACTATAACAACTTTCCGATTAGCTATGTTTCCGTCAAAAGCTCTCAAGATAACTTGCTCAAAAAACAAAAAAAAACAAACAAAAAATACCAAAAGACAAGAAACTAAAGATAAGCTTGCATAGAACCAAGCAGTCTTTAATGGTGTCACAAAACATCCTGTAGGCCCCATAGGTAACGCATTGATATGAAACTGCTTTAAACTGTCTGAAAACCATCCGGAATAATTCATCAGATAATAGAACATATAACAGACCATCAATTATCTGACTGAATCAAGCATGCTGTTTGCAGTTGGTTGTGTACTTCAAATTATTTGAAGTCTAATTTTAAACGAGCGCAGCAAGCCATCAAGAGGAATACATCAAGAACAATACAGGGATTCATCGTGGGGAAGGTAAGGCTTGCAAACATGGACACAGAAGAAGGCAAACAGACAACACAAGTGCCAACTATACTCAAAGGTTGAAAAAAGTGAAAAAAAAATTGCAATAGCCGTGCCATGCCGTAAGCCCTCTCTCACTAAAATGTGTAAGCCAATTAAGCAACACTATCACCACACGCGTTACACATTTACAAGGCGGCAAGTTATCCTCGCATTGGAGTAGCCATTGTTTCTGAGAGGTTTGAGAATGTTTATGGCTCCATCGAGTTTGAATTGGGATGCCAAAAGCAAGAACAAAAGTGAGTTTTATATATTTACAACTCTCATTTCTACACAGAATAAAAAACAGTAGGAAGCAGATATACTAATGTATGGCCACCAAGGTTGGAGAGTTATGTACTTCTGTACAGAGAAAGTGCAGGTAAATGACAGAAAACAGACAGACATGAATTTAGCAAAACATGCCAATAAGGTTGTAGGATGTTTTACCGGTGTTACTTATGATAGATAATAAAAAGCTGTTAAGGCTGTTAACAAAGAAATGTATCTTGACACGTCAATATTAGTGGAAGTACATGCGTAAGCCAAGCTTCCAATACCTCGAATGAAAAGAAATGTTATGCTTAAACATTCATCTCTCTTATACACCCACTTAGCCAGATTGAGTGGTTCTGCTGCTGTTTCTCAGCATGAACACGAGTTGACAGCCAGCAGACCGTTTCTGTCCTCCCGCGTTCATATTTGCTCGCTTTACCTTATTCTACACTACAATGCACTAACTTGTGACCTCATTGTGAACTGAGTTGTTAAGGATGTCAGTCTTATAATATATCAAGAGGGACATAATTCAATGCATATTATGAGGCAGAAGTTGACAAGACAAGGAGAGCTGCTGTAGAGGCAATGAATGAAATGACAGACCAGTAGCCAAAAGTCATTCATTGTGTCATAGTGCTCAAGGGTACTTTTGCAAAAGTGCGACTTTAGCAGTGGATGCACAAAGTTCTGTCGTGAACTTGTTAGATACTAAATGTCGTGCTTTGAAATGGTCGTCGATTCTCCATAAAACTACTTATTGTTTGCACATACCATAAAGAAAGATATAAAAAAAGTAAATACATGCACACACTCGCCCAAATTCTCAGACATGCGAGGCAGTGAACACCATTAAACTAAAATAGAAAGAAGCAGACGAACCACAGCAGAAAGTAAACTACCCATGCCTATGTGACTGTCCCTAGCTAGCATCAGGTGCAGTGTCAAGGCACAGCATATATGTATATATGTATATATAATAAAGAAGAAGTCAAAGGCGCATGCATCTAGCTTTATTCTTTCATCCATATCATTCTCAGCAATGTATGTGGTTCACCCAGGGTTCCTACTTGTCCCAAAGGAGGAAAAAATTCAAGGACCAAAAAACAGCATCCAGAAGAGGATTTTTTTTTACGGTAACATTTCGGAATCCTGGCTAGCTTTATCACGTTTGCAGTACACATACTCTACTATTATACCACAGAAATGTCCATATTTCATCAAATCTAGTGTAGTTCAAACATACAAGTGATAGAACAGCCCCTGGGAATTCTCCAGTACTATCAACAGGGCTTCACTTCACTAGCGTGTTCAAACCACATGTGCTGCTCACATGAGGGGGGGGAGGGGGGGGGGCATAAATGAAGGAGACAGGGTAAAGTCACAAAAGGAGATAAGAGAGACAGAGAGAAAGCAAGACCAGACAGAACGATGAAACGATAGAACAAGTCATAAAGAAAGCAGTGCAACCACTAGGAGGGACTGGGCACAGAACCCCCGAGCATGCCCTGGCTTCATTAATGGTTTCTTTTCTCGGTGAAAGTAATGCAAGACAACGTACATGCACACTCATGCCACCAGATTGTTTCTGAAGCCGAAAAGTTTCCTGGGTCATCACTACTCTACCACAGAAAATCGGTTGCATTAGAGACTTGACATACTGCACGGCTTCCAAAAATGTAGATTTTTTTTAACCAGAAAAAAAACTTCCCCATCTCCCGCTAAAGGGAACCATGTGTGGATGTGAAGCAGCGGGGAGATGGTTAGCTTGAGCGGGAGAAACGGCGCCTCTCCCGTTTCGCGGCAGCGGCCCGGGCGCTGCACAGGAGAGAGAATGAGCAGCGCGCGCTCCGTCATTTTCATACCGCGGAACTATCGTGGCGCCCCAGCGGAGTATGCAACTGTCGCACGCGCCGCTCCGTAGAGTAGAATATTCCTAGAGGAGAGGACGGAGTGGGGGGGGCATAGGGGAGGAGAAAGAGGGGACGCGCATGCGCTGTGGAACGCGGGCGCTGCTCCGTAGAGTAGAGGATTCCTTGAGAGAAAGGTGGGGAGCGTAGGAGAGGAGATGTGGGACGCGGGAAAGAGGGACGGACAAAGCCCCCCGCAAGCACATGTAAGCAAGATCAAGGAATGGAGTCAATGTGGATGACAGACACCACCGGTAGAGCGCGTTATCCTTTGCTTGCACCCACCACCTGCCTAGCTATTGCTAAGCAGCCACTTTGTGATCTGTGGCATGATTCTCATGCCTGTGATGGTGGTTGACGGCCTTATTGTACTACAGTGTCTGGTTCGCATAGTGCCTGCTTCCCTACTTCATGAAAGTGACCGGACGCGGGACACGGGACGCGGGACGGCGGACACGGGAGGGACGGACAGAGCCCCCCATCATAAGATGCTTCGCATCTAAAAAAAAAGCAGGACTTTCTAGGGGTTTTGAAAATGTACTTCCCAACTTAAAGGTTTTCAAGGGTTTCAAGGACCTGTACACACCCTGGGTCCACCATTTCAAGACAGAGAGACAACTTCATTTATCCCATTTTAAGCGAAAGGGGTGGAGAGAAGGCGACGGATCCCACTGGCACTAGGCTTTTTCTACCACCTCAGCCCATTTCAGGATCACCTCCGACTTGAGAGTTTACTTAATATTAAAGACTACTTAAAAACCGCCAGGCCTGCACGGAACGCGCAGCACAGTGACAGCGAAAGCCGGGAGAACGACCTTTCTAGAGCATTTTTTAAACACTCTTGAGGCAACTACGACAAGCACACTTGTATGGTACCCACTACGCCATAAATCATCATAATTTATGTGTAGCGGGGAAGTGTCTACTATGCCATTATTCGTCATTCTTCGGAAAAGCGCCGTACCCGCTACACACGTGTAACACATTATGTGTACTTGGTAGATCCTGTGGCTGACGACGATGAAGAATTATGCCTGAGGCTTCTGTAATGGGTTGGAGCATTGAACGACCCACTCGTTACGCAGTTCGCATTGTGTGACGCCTGGTTGTTACTTTACTATTCTAAAACTCTTTACAACACATGTCAACGCGATTCCTTACCCGACATGAAGGCTGCATAGGGTCAGTTTGCAACGTAGCTTCAACCACCGGCGTACCTCAGTGGTAGAGCGCTGCGCTGCCACGCAGAGGGTCTGGGTTCGATTCCCGTTCGGTCATAAGTATTCTTAATTTATTTAGTTTTTTTTTTTATTTCGCGCGATAATGGTTGCGGACACCCGCGGCGGCGTCGGACAACTACGGCGCAAAAAAAAAGAACACCAGGCCTGTGCGGAACGCGCAGAACAGTCACAGCGAAAGCTGGACGAGCGGCCTTTCTAGAGCCTTTTTTAAGCACTCTTGGGGCAACTACAACTACCCTTCGCAATAAATCATCATAATTTTTGTGTAGTGGGGAAGCGTCCACTATGCCATTATTTGTCATTTTTCGGAAAGGCGCGGTACCCGCTACACACTTGTAACGCATTATGTGCATTTTGTTGATGCTGTGGCTGACGAAGATGAATTATGCCTCAGGGCTTTTGTAATGGGTTGGAGCATTGAACGACCCACTCGTTACGCAATTCGCATTGTGTGACGCCTGGTTGTTACTTTACTGTTCTAAAACGCTTTACAACACATGTTAACGCGATTCCTTACCCAACATGAGGCATGCATATGGTCAGTTTGCACCGCAGTTGCAAGCAGTGGCGTAGCTCAGTGGTACAGTGCTGGGCTGCCGCGCAGATGACCCGGGTTCGATTCCCATTCTGTCATTTGCATTTTTTATTTATTTAGTTTTTTTCTTATTTCGTGCGATAGTGGTTACGGACACCGGCGGCGGCGGACAACTACGGCGCAAAAACGGCCCTTGTGATCTCATGACAGCTTTCCCTGTAAAAGTTCACGAAGGCTCGGGGGAAGTAAGTGGTGTGTACACTTCCACATAATGTGGTTAAGGTCCGCTCTGCTGACAGAACGAAACTTGCAGTCCGAATTAGGGTAAATTTTGTGGTGAAAGACAGGGGAAAGAAAAGTCTGGGTTCGTAGTCTACGCCGTCGAACCTCGCGCCTGTGCGAGGACCGCCGCTGTAGAGGCGGGAGAGTTTGGCAACCTAGGCGGTAATGCCAGCAAATGTCATGGTATGTAAGCAATTGTTCTTCAGAGGTAAATACAGGATGGAGAATAATTGCCTCAGAAGCGACCACTCTAGCCTGCGCTCGGATTGTAAAAGATCGAGCTCTTGCGTGGGCCGCTTCATTACCAATTAGGCCTGCATGAGCAGGTGTCCAGATTAATGTAACAAGCTGAGATGGTGGATTACGGGAGAGAACGGCTAGGACTGTCCTGCAAACCCTACCCGCTCCGAAGTTGTATATGGCAGTTTTAGGGGCGAAGCCCCTTAAGCTCGAGGCTTGTCTATCACTCCCCCGGTGTAGCCACGCTAGTGCGATGACGATGACGCTGCCATCACGGCACAGCACACATGCAAGGTAACCATTATACGCCATGACGATGACGCTGATGACGATGAAGACTAAGCGTTTTCCAGACCACACGTTCTCTTTCTGCCATCACGGCACAGCACATGGACTGTACCCCCCTATACGTCATGACGATGACGCTGATGACGATGAAGAATAAGCGCGTTCCAGACCACACATTCTCTTTCTGCCATGGATGAAAACGATCGTGACTGCGCTCTCACCCGCGAAAGGCAAAACGGCCACGCCGACAAGCTGCTACCCAGTAGCGGCGGCTCAACGGCAAAAACACATTGTATATACTGTACACAGCGTTGTCACTCATTTAAATACGGGAGTGGGTAATGTCACGGGTGATTTACGGTAAGAACGATCCCCAGTGCTTCGCCCACTCGTTATGATTCACTTCGTGGAAATGCGGACATTTTTTCAGTCACTTACAATAATTCGTTACTCATTGTAAGTGACTCAAACATTACCATTTCGAATTTTCCAAGACAGTGTGAACGAACTAGGATAAAGACAACAGCTATAAACAGATAGTAGTATAACCTGTTGCCATAGGCTGCGTTAATCTGTTGCTGTGCATACTCGTTAAGTCCGTAGTACATTAATCAATAATCATCACCATCATTGTAAACGTTTCTTAGGTCCACAGCAGTACGAAGGCCGCTCCTAATGATCACCCCTTTCGCCCCGTTTCCTGCTATAGTCAGATACAACCTAAGAAGTCGGGAGAGGCACCGCCTAGATGACCGAAGCGAGACGGCCATTCGCATCTACGACTTAAGAATGAACTCCACAATGCTCTCCGAAGGAGTGGTCACCGGTCATCAGACTCCTGACGTCAGCCTGAAGTGCGTGCCCATTTGTGGAGGCTTCTGTGCATCTGCCTTTGAGGGGATAATGCCGCAGACTTCTAAAGATGTGTCTAAATGCAGGCGATTCCATTTTATGCCTCCGAATTTCGTAATTTTGTCGCCCTGCCTAACGTTTTGCCATCCTTGCTCATACTCCCAACCGCTTGTTATCCCTTCTATTTCTTCAAATAATCATCGCTTATCTGTCATTCTCGCGACATGACTTCGCCAAGTCCATTTGTGTTTTCTTACCACCAACTATAATATCACCTACACCCGTTTGTTCTGCGATTCATCTGCAGTCTTCCAGTCTCTTGAAGTTGTACCTCAAATTTTTAGTACCGTTATACAGTGCACAGTTTATAACATCTTAAATTTTTCTTTCTTATTCTACAACCTTCTTCCCCATATGTTACAAATATCTAAGTGCAATGGTTGTGCACGTCCCACTTTAATGACAGAGCGTGCACCAGCCCGTCATTATTCTTCTTTCAGAGAATTTACACAAGTAAACTCTCCTACTAGTCCCTGACCTTGATAATATAGATAAAATTGATATTAAGTATAACTACGGCAAAAATAAGCACCAAGGACAACGTGCAAATTATATGCAAGTCAGAAAACACCCAAAACATTGGCAAAGATTTCTGCACTGCATAAGTTTCAGCGCCAAAAATTCCGTAAATTACTTTAGCATACATCTCCGCAGGGGCGTCTGCGCAAGCAGGCGTTTGGTGCGTAGCGACACCACGGACCCGAGCTAACGAGGGGGTTCAACCCCTCTCCTACGCCTCGCCGTGCGTGGCTGAGCCGTGTCCGGGGAAAAGGGGATCCTGGGGGGTTGAGCCGACGCCGGGTGATTGGACCTTTAAGGCCCCCCCCGGCGGAGGCAACACACCCCTTTGGCCCTTGCTTCACGTAGACGGCACCCCTGGGCTGACCCACCCAGGGGAAAGCGGCAGTCGCCTTTTCCTGTCTCTCTCTCCCCTCACATCTTCGTCTTTCCCTCTCTCACTTTCAATCTTTCCTGTCTTCTACTCTTTTCATTTACTTCTACTTTTCCTGGCGGCGAGGGTTAACCTTGTGTATGTGTCCTCTCTTGGGCACATTATATTCGGTTATAGTGGCTATGCACGGCTGGCGTCTGCAGCCTCATAGAAGTGCTTCAGCGTCCCCTAGTTGGGCTCCATGGTGGGTGGCCGCCATTGCTGCCGAAACAAAGAAAACTATCATGGGAACACCTTCATTTCCCCGTCTACTTGATCGTCTCCCTCACAAAAGGGTACGCACCGAAGATCTATCGCGCATCAACCGCCCAGAACTATCCTTCCCGAAATTCCACGTTATTCATTGTGAAAACCCAGATAAACAAACCAGATCACTTTTCCCCATTTGTTGTGTCAAGATCGCTGACCGAAGTCTTCGGACCAGGTTACAAGGTAACGAAGATGGCAAGCGGTGACCTACTGCTCGAGCTCCCTGAAAAACACCACTTTGAAAAACTTGGCAGTCTAGCATCCTTTGGCAACATTCCAATCTCTGTTTCGCCTCACCGATCGATGAATACATCACGCGGAGTCGTCTCAGAAGCAGACTTACTCGAATTGTCCGAACAAGAACTCCTAGAAGGGTGGAAAGAGCAAAATGTCACTGATGTGAAACGAATCATCATCAGACGCGAGAACAAAGAAATTCCTACCAAGCATCTCATACTAACATTCGCATCCAGTGTACTGCCAACAAATATCGAAACAGGTTACATCAAACTTCCAGTCCGCCCGTACATCCCCAATCCTAGACGGTGTTTTAAATGTCAACGATTTGGCCACGGCTCACAGAGCTGCCGTGGTCAGGAAACTTGCGCAAGATGTGGAGACCAAGGACACCCCTCCGATAATTGTACTAACACACCGCACTGCGTCAACTGTGATGGCGACCATGCAGCCTACTCGCGTTCATGTCCAAATTGGAAGAAAGAGAAGGCCATCATCACTCTTAAATTCAAAGAAAACATCTCATTCAAGGAAGCCCGTAACAGGTGCGCACCTTTCTACACCACACCTTACGCTGATGCGGCGCGCCGGGGGGCAACGTCACATCGGCAACCGCCACTCCTTCGGCCTGCACAGAGCGAGCCGTCGGCTGTGGCACCTGCCCCCCAAAGCGGCAGTAGTCCAGACTACTCCGCCAACCCAAGAACAGGGACCGGCGACTTCAGGGCCGTCGGGTCTCAAGGCCTCGTCTCGCCAGGCGAGGCCCGAAACTCGAAACACTAGCCCGCACGTGCGGGCATCCAGTGCCTCCCAGGAGGCAATGGACATCACGGTACCCGTGGTGCCGAAACACCGGCGCAGTTCTCTGGAACGCGCCAAGAAAACTAAAAAGCCAATAACGGGGCCGGACGACCGTCCTGCCACCTGGAACATAAACTAGTTCTCTCGAACACACCACACTCTCTTATTGTACACACAGCAGCTTTTCTTACTTAATATGCAGACACAAATATTACAGTGGAACATCCGAGGCCTTCTTCGAAACCTCGATGACCTACAAGAACTCCTCCACGAACACAATCCAAAAGTGCTGTGTGTACAAGAGACACACCTAAAAGAAAAACACACAAACTTCCTACGCAATTACGTAATCTTCCGAAAGGACCGAGATGATGCCATGGCGTCATCCGGTGGTGTAGCAGTTATAGTCAATCTAGGAATAGCATGCACGCATTTACCTCTTCAAACTTCGCTTGAGGCAGTGGCTGTTAGAGCCGTTCTCTTCAATAAACTGATAACAATCTGCTCTGTCTACATACCCCCCACACCATAATCTACAAAAATATGAATTCCAGTCCCTAATAGATCAGTTACCAGAACCTTATCTAGCCCTTGGAGACTTCAATGCACACAGCAGTCTCTGGGGTGATTCCCGTTGCGATGCGCGAGGTCGTCTCATTGAACAGTTCCTTTTCACTTCTGGCGCATGTCTTCTGAATCAGAAATTTCCAACATATTACAATCTCGCAAATAGAACATTCTCATCCATAGACCTCAGCATTGCATCTCCGTCCCTTCTTCCCCTCCTTAACTGGGAAGTAATTGGGAACCCCTATGGAAGTGACCACTTCCCAATAGTTCTCAGCACACCAATAGCAAATCAAAGTCCTCCACACGTTCCCAAATGGCAGACAGACGGAGCCGATTGGGAACAATTTCGAAAATTGACAGTCTTAAGTTGGGATGACCTGTGTAGCTTCAGCATAGAAGCTGCTGTGGACTACTTCACAGCTCTCTTGATTGATGCTTCAACTAAATGTATTCCACAAACAAGTGGACTGTCTGGCAAACGACGGGTGCCATGGTGGAATAGTGACTGTCGAACCGCACGAAAGAAGCAAAACAAAGCGTGGAGGTTGCTTCGGGACTCTCCGACAGCGGAGAACCTCATAAACATTAAGAACACAAAGTCGCAAGGCAGGAGGACGCGCCGACAAGCGAGACGGGAAAGTTGGCACAAGTTTTTATCAGGCATCACTTCATATACACACGAGGGTAAAGTCTGGAACAGGGTCAGTAGGGTAATAGGAAGACAAACATATTCACTCCCTCTAGTAAAGACGCAAGGCGACAGCTTGGAAGACCAGGCGAACTCCCTGGGCGCGCAGTTCGAACAAGTGTCCAGCTCCGCGCACTACTCCGAGGCCTTCCAACGCTACAAAACAAGAATAGAAAAACAGAAACTAGAGCGGAAATGTACAAAATACGAGGCATACAATGAACCTTTTTGTCTACCTGAACTACAGGCATCTCTAAACTGCTGTAATAAATCTGCCCCAGGTTCTGACCGTGTAGTATGCAATGTTGAAAAACCTACCTCTCGAAGCGCAAAAAACCTTACTTTCCCTGTACAATGCTATATGGTTTTCCGGCGCGATCCCTACTTCTTGGAAAGAGGCTATTGTCATCCCCATTTTGAAACAAGGCAAGGATCCATCCTTCGCTGCCAGTTACAGACCCATCGCACTAACAAGCTGCCTATGTAAACTTTTCGAAAAGATGATTAACCGCCGACTTATACATTTCCTTGAAACAAACAACCTGCTTGACCAATTCCAGTGCGGGTTTCGAGAAGGTAGATCCACCACTGACCACCTAGTACGTATCGAGGCACAGATCAGAGACGCTTTCGTCCACAATCAATACTTTCTTTCTGTGTTCCTCGATATGGAAAAAAGCTTACGACACGACATGGCGCTTTGGAATTTTGAGAGACTTGTCCCACCTTGGTGTGCGTGGTAGAATGCTTTCCGTAATTGAAAGTTACTTGTCCAACCGGACATTCCGTGTTCGAGTAGGCAGTGTTTTGTCTCGAACATTCGTCCAAGAAACAGGAGTGCCGCAAGGTGGTGTACTTAGTTGTACACTTTTTATCATCAAAATGAATACCCTGCGTCTTCGCATCCCCCCGAAATATGTTTTATTGCACATATGTCGACGATGTGCAAGTCGGTTTTAAATCATGGAACCTTTCAATGTGTGAGCGGCAGGTCCAGCTAGGCCTGAATAAGATCTCAAAATGGGCAGACGAAAACGGTTTTATTCTTAATCCTCAAAAAAGCAGCTGCGTCCTGTTCTCTCGAAAGAGAGGCCTCCATCCAGATCCAGATCTTGACCTGCATGGTCAACATCTCTCTGTGAAGACGGAGCACAAATTCTTGGGCCTAATCCTAGACTGTAAGCTAACCTTCATCTCACACATCAAGTACGTAAAAAACAAGTGCTTGAAAGCTAGGTCTTGTCGCGGACATCGTGGGGCAGCGATACAAAATGTCTGATGAATCTTTATAGAAGCCTCATACGTACCCGCTTAGACTACGGGGCAATAACCTATCAGTCTGCGACGCCTAGCGCCTTAAAGATGCTTGACCCCGTTCACCATTTAGGCATTCGCCTATCTACGGGCGCTTTTCGCACTAGCCCCGTAGAAAGCCTCTACGTAGAATCAAATGAGTGGTCGCTCCATCTTCAAAGATCCTATTTATCATTTATGTATTTTTTAAAGGTGAACGCAAACACGGAACACCCCTCACACTCCACAGTCAACGACCTGTCCAACTCTGCCCTTTTTCACAACCGCCCTTCGATGCGACAGCCCTACGCACTTCGTGTGAGGGGCCCAGCTGAGGAAATGGGTGTGCCACTTTTCGAACACCGTTTGGCGGCCCCCGCTGCGAATCTCCCGCCGTGGCAATGGCAGTTCATAGACTGTGATGTGTCCTTCGTGGAAGTCACGAAACACGCCCCTCTTGCTCATATACATACGTACTTCCTTGAACTACAGCACAAGTACACCTGTCCTGAATTCTTTACGGATGCCTCCAAGTCTTACACTTCTGTGTCATACGCAGCCGTAGGTCCATCTTTTTCAGATGTCGGCGTTCTGCACACTAATACAAGCATCTTCACAGCAGAAGCCTATGCGATACTTGCGGCCGTCAAACACATTAAACAACTAAAACTACAGAAGGCAGTAATATACACTGATTCTCTGAGTGTGGTAAAAGCTCTAAAAACAATGAAAAAACACAAAAATCCTGTCCTTGTCACACTATACACAATATTATGTACAATTTACACGCTCAAACAGCATGTCGTAGTGTGCTGGGTGCCAGGGCACCGCGAGATCCAAGGAAACGTCTTGGCGGACCAGCTAGCTGCGTCCGCCCACGAAAGCACTGCCAATACATCCATAGGAGTCCCTGCACTAGACCTGAAACCCTTTCTTAAACGAAAGCTGAGGGATTGTTGGCAGCGCTTGTGGGACAGCCAAAGAAAAAATAAACTTCACCTCATAAAACCACATCTCGGGAATTGGCCGCCAGTATCAAAATCACGTCGCACAGAAGTTACACTTACAAGGCTAAGGACAGGACACACACACAGCACACACTCATACCTTTTGTCTGGTGGTGATATACCTTTGTGTGATAGGTGTGGTGAACCACTCACGGTCATACACATTCTCATTCAGTGCAGTGGATTAGATGATATAAGAAAAAAGCACTTCCCATCACATTATCGAGAACATATACCACTTCACCCATCGATGTTCATAGGCAGCGAACCGCTTTTTAAACATCAGTCTGTGTTGGCGTTTTTAAAAGAAATTCATAGCTTTAACGTTATATACCCTGGCAATCCGTAGCGCAACCTCTGAAAAGAGGTTGTTGCTCCGGGAGCTGTATTAAATAGGCACCTACCTCCCTGCCTTTGGCCTCAAAGGCCTTGAGGAGGCATTCGTGCTATTTTACGTTTCTCACTTGTAGATATCATACTCACTCGCAAGTCATTCCAAACCCACAGATCACATCGCGTATCACCACCATAATTTTATACTATATACACAGCTTTTACGCTTCTATTAGCGCGTGATTTTAGGCCCCTATACAGCCGTAATACACCCTGTCATCGAAATCATTGGCCATCGCTCACATCACATCAAAGACATGGCGCTCTTTGGCCACCCATGGCCCTTGCGCCATAAAACCCCACTAATCATCATTTGTGTTTTCTTACCACCAACTATAATATCACCTACACCCGTTTGTTCTGCGATTCACTCTGCAGTCTTCAGTCTCTTGAAGTTGTACCTCAAATTTTTAGTACCGTCATACAGTGCACAGTTTATAACATCTTAATTTTTCTTTCTTATTCTACAACCTTCTTCCCCATATGTTACAAATATCTAAGTGCAATGGTTGTGCACGTCCCACTTTAATGACAGAGCGTGCACCAGCCCGTCATTATTCTTCAGAGAATTTACACAAGTAAACTCTCCTACTAGTCCCTGACCTTGATAATATAGATAAAATTGATATTAAGTATAACTACGGCAAAAATAAGCACCAAGGACAACGTGCAAATTATATGCAAGTCAGAAAACACCCAAAACATTGGCAAAGATTTCTGCACTGCATAAGTTTCAGCGCCAAAAATTCCGTAAATTACTTTAGCATACATCTCCGCAGGGGCGTCTGCGCAAGCAGGCGTTTGGTGAGTGGCGTCACCACGGACCTGAGCCAACGGGGGGGTTTCGATCCCCTCCCACGCGTAGCCGTGCGTGGCTTAGCCGTGTCCGGGGAAAAGGGGATCCTGGGGGTTGAGCGGACGCCGGGTGTTTGGACCTTTAAGGCCCCCCGGCAGAGGCAACACACCCCTTTGGCCCCGGCTTCACGTAGACGGCACCCCTGGGCTGACCCACCCAGGGGAAATCGGTAGTCGCCTTTTCCTATCTCTCTCTCTACATGTTCGTCTTTCTCTCTCACTATATACATTTCCTGTCTACTTCTCTCTTCCGTTTACTTCCAATTTTTCCTGGCGGCAAGGGTTAAACTTGTGTAGTTGCTCAACCTAGGGTAATTATATTTGGTTATTGTGGCAATGCACGGCTGGCGTCTGCAGCCTCATACAAGTGCTTCAGCGTCCCCTTGTTGGACTCCATGGTGGGTAGCCGCCATTGCTGCCGAAACAAATAAAATTATCATGGGAACACCTTCATTTCCCGGTCTACTTGATCGTGTCCCTCACAAAAGGGTACGCACAGAAGATCTATCACGCATCAACCGTCCAGAACTATCCTTCCCGAAATTCCACGTTATTCATTGTGAAAACCCAGATAAACAAACCAGATCACTTTCCCCATTTGTTGTGTCAAGGTCGCTGACCGAAGTCTTCGGACCAGGTTACAAGGTAACTAAGATGGCAAGCGGTGACCTACTGCTCGAGCTACCTGAACGGTTCCGATTTCTCACTTTAATGCAACGACGACGCATCACGCAAACTTACCGCCTCGCTCTGATATAGTGCTCGTGATAAAACCAAAGAAATGTGGCGTAACCAAATTTCCGCCACGTGCTTCGCATAACATCGATCCCCAACCTGCGTGGTATTTGCTTTCTTTTCCCCGCAGGGGCGTCTGCGCTAGCAGGCGTTTGGTGTGTGGCGACACCACGGACCTGAGCTAACGGGGAGGTTCCGACCTCCTCCCACGCTTAGCCGTGCGTGGCGTAGCCGTGTCCGGGGAAAAGGGGATCCTGGGAGTTGAGCCGAAGCCGGGTGATTGGACCTTTAAGGCCCCCCGGCAGAGGCAACACACCCCTTTGGCCCCGGCTTCACGTAGACGGCACCCCTGGGCTGACCCACCCAGGGGAAATCGGCAGTCGCCTTTTGCTGTCTCCTTCTCTCCCCTCATCTTCGTCTTTCTCTCCCACTTTTCATCTTTCCTGTCATCTCTCTTCCGTATACTTCCAAATTTCCTGGCGGCGAGGGTTAACCTGGTGTAACTATCCAACCTAGGATAAATTATATTAGGTTATAGCGGCGATGCATGGCTGGCGTCTCCAAGTGTTTGTTCTTCAACCTTGTAGCGTCCCCTTGTTGGGCTCGGTGGTGGGTGGCCACCATCGCCGCCGAACTTTAAACGCTTCGTATGGCAAACTCATTTCCCCCCCTACCTGATCGCTCCCTCAAAAGGTGGCGCACCGATGAACCTTTCACTCTAGTAACACCAAAGCAGAACTTCCCCAAATATCACGTGATCCACAGCCAGAACGAAAAGAAGACTGTCCGAGCAATTTCACCTTTCCTCGTATCGAAAACTCTTACAGAAGCAATTGGTACAGGCTATAAAGTGACAAAGATGGGAAGTGGTGACCTTCTTCTGGAAGTTCGCGACAAGGCCCAATATGACAAACTATCCAAACTGGTATCATTTGGCGACATTCCTGTTTCAGTGGGCCCACACAGGTCTATGAATACCGTACGTGGGGTAATCTCTGATGATGACCTTCTCGAGCTGAGCGAAAGCGAACTGCTTGAAGGATGGCAAGACCAAAACGTTGTGAAAGTACAAAGAATAATGATCCGGCGTGATGACAAACAAATACCAACAAGACACATAATAATTACCTTCGGAACCAGTGACCTACCCGACTCTATTGAAACCGGTTATTGTAAGCTTCGTGTCCGACCCTACATACCCAACCCCCGTCGATGTTTCAAGTGTCAGCGCTTCGGCCATGGATCGCAAAGTTGCAGAGGGCGCGCTACTTGCGCAAAATGTGCATCCATTGAACACTCGTCGGAAACTTGCACTTCAGAAGCCCATTGTGCCAACTGTGAAGGAGATCATCCCGCCTACTCACGATCATGCCCATCCTGGAAAAAAGAGAAACAGATCATAGAACTCAGAGTGAAGTTCAACCTATCATTCCAAGAGGCACGCAAACGCTTTTCCACACACAACCAGTCCGATCTCTCCTTCGCCGACGTGGCGCGCCGGGGCGCCCCGCCACGTTTTTCGGCGCCCGCGAAGTTCACACGGAGTGTGACCGCGGCCGCGCCAGCAGCGTCCCCGGCTGGAGTAGCCTGTGCTGCTCCGACCCCTGCCAAACAGGGCCAGCAGACCCCCGAGTCTGTTGGACCCCGGGCCACTGCAAACGCAGTTAGGTCCGAAACCGCCAAGAACGTGCCTGCCGAGCAGGCACCATCCACCACCTCAGATGAGGTGATGTATACAAGCCACACTCCTCCGGCGTCTCAGACGCCGAAGGACAGGCGCAGCTCTTTGGAGCGCGCCAAAAAAGAAAAACTCCGGATTACGGGGCCCCCAAAAGGCTCCGTAACCTAAAGCAACACTTTTTGTACACACAGCACCAAACTACTTTAAAATGGAGACACAAATACTACAATGGAACGTCAGAGGACTGATCAGAAACCTCGACGATGTCCAAGAACTTTTACACAAACATTCACCAAAAGTGCTGTGTGTACAAGAAACACACTTAAAATCTAAACACACCAACTTTCTACGCAGTTATGTTATTTTTCGAAAGGACCGGGATGATGCTGTCGCGTCATCCGGTGGTGTTGCCGTTATAGTTAATCAAGGAACGGCCTGTACACATTTACCACTTCAGACATCCCTTGAGGCAGTAGCCGTCAGAGCCGTTATCTTCAACAAACTGGTCACGATTTGCTCCATTTACATACCTCCACATCACCAATTGAACAAACATGAATTCCAGTCGTTAATTGATGAACTTCCAGAACCGTATCTTCTCCTCGGAGACTTCAACGCACATAGCGGTCTATGGGGTGACTCCCGCTGCGATGCGCGAGGCCGCCTAATTGAACAGTTCCTTTTCACTTCCGGTGCGTGCCTCCTGAACCACAAAGAGCCAACATAGTATAGCCTCGCTAGCAATACTTATTCATCCATAGATCTCAGCATTACATCTCCGTCGCTTCTACCTTTACTCAATTGGAAGGTCATCAATAATCCCTACGGAAGTGATCACTTTCCAATAATTCTCAGCACACTAACAAATAATGAAGGTCCTCGACAGGTTCCCAGATGGCAGATGGACAAGGCCGATTGGGAAGAGTTTCGAAAAACTACTCGCTTAAGTTGGTGTGATATGTGTGACCTCAGCATAGATGCAGCGGTAGACTACTTCACAGCTCTTCTAATTGATGCTGCAGCAAAGTGTATACCACAGTCGGGACGGTCCGCCAAACGACGTGTACCATGGTGGAATGCCGAATGTCGAAATGCGCGCAAAAAGCAAAACAAAGCATGGCGGTTGCGTCGGGACTCACCGACAGCCGAGAATCTTGACAGTTTCAAGAATATAAAGTCTCAAGGAAGAAGAACGCGCCGCCAGGCTAGAAGGGAGAGCTGGCAGAAATTTTTAACCGGCATTAATTCATACACACAAGAGGCAAGAGTCTGGAACATGGTTGGAAAGGTAGCAGGACGACAAGCACAATCACTCCCTCTCGTAAACACACAAGGCGACAGCTTGGAAGACCAGGCGAACTCCATCGGCGTGCACTTCGAAGAGGTCTCCAGCTCGTCGCATTACACTGAAGCGTTCCAACGATACAAAACCAGAATAGAAAAAAAAGCCCCCACCTCCCCGAAGGGAATCGTGAGGAAATGCGAATGCATTTCGCGCGCGCTTCACTCCATTTATATATGGTGGTTGTGGTTTGAAGAAGGAAAAGGCGCCTAATTTCTGCAGCCCGGTCGGGAGCACGGCGCAGCGCCTTTTTTTTTTGCTTTTTCTTGTTTTTTTTAACTTTTTTATTTATTTTTAAAATTTTTTTTTCATATATAGCTCCGCCGAGCTCCGCCGCAGACCGCTTTTAGTTAACGCGCACGCTGCGAATTTTTATTGTTCAACAACGCACAGGAGAAATCTCCCACCGGCACCACCTTGGAGGTCAAGATTCATTGACATATATACGGGATGGCCAGTGAACGGTTGTGCAGCGCGAGCAGTCGGTTTTTTCAACCAAGAAACTCGCTAGCAGACGCTGCCTGTGTCGGCGTCGCCAGGCGAGAGAGGGAGAGGGGGGAGCGTAGGAGAGGAGAGAGAGGTGGGGTGCGCATGCGCAGTGGGAGTGTGGACGCTGCGGGCAGAGATGCCTAGAGAAGAGAGGGGGGAGCGTAGGAGAGAAGAAGAGAGGTGGGACGCGCATGCGCAGTGGGAGTGTGGACGGCGCGGGCAGGGATGCCTAGAGGAGAGAGGGGGGAGCGTAGCAGGGGAGAGAGGAGGGGAGGCGCATGCGCAGTGAGGGTGTGGTTGCCGCGGGGAGGGATGCCTAGGGGAGAGAGAGGGAGAGAGGAGGTTTTTTATCTTTATTTTTTTTTTGAAAGGGTTTGCGCATGCGCAGTAAGGGCGGTCACGCCGTACACCACCACCACCGGATTAAGCTTCGCCATAAGATGCTTCACATCTAACACCTGCCGGCGCGCACACCTCCTCAACCTATCCTCCTCCTCCTCCTCCGCGGACAACGCCAACGCCGGATGCCTGACATAGCCCGACTATGAAATGCATTCGCATTTAAAAACAGACACTACAGCGCAAATCCACAAACCACGAGGCATACAATGCACCTTTCTGTTTAGCTGAGCTACAGGCCTCGCTAAACTGCTGCAATGAATCTGCTCCAGGCTCCGACCGTGTGGCATACGTAATGTTGAAACACCTGCCCACTGAAACCCAAAAAGCCCTCCTCTCCTTGTATAATGCTGTATGGTTTTGCGGCGAGGTCCCCTTGGCCTGGAAAGAAGCCATCGTTATTCCAATCTTAAAACAGGGCAAGGACCCTTCCTCAGTCTCAAGCTACAGACCAATAGCGCTAACCAGCTGTCTCCTCAAGGTTTTTGAAAAAATGATAAACCGGCGACTGATGCATTTCCTTGAGACAAACGGCCTATTGGACCCATACCAGTGCGGGTTTCGAGAGGCTAAATCCACCAATGACCACCTTGTCCGTATCGAGGCCCAAATTCGTGACGCTTTCGCTCATAAGCAATTTTTTCTTTCTGTGTTCCTCGATATGGAGAAGGCCTATGACACTACATGGCGGTTTGGCATACTCAGAGACCTTTCACTCCTAGGTATACGGGGTAGAATGCTGACCATAATCGAAAGCTACCTGTCCAATCGGACATTCCGTGTTAGAATTGGCACTGCTCTATCCCGAACATTTGTCCAGGAAACAGGAGTGCCGCAGGGAGGTGTATTGAGTTGTACACTTTTTTTAGTCAAAATGAATTCCTTGCGCCTGTCTATCCCACGCAATTTGTTTTACTGCACATATGTCGACGATATACAGGTGGGTTTTAAATCGTGCAACCTTACCATGTGTGAACGGCAGGTTCAATTAGGTCTAAACAAGGTTTCTCAATGGGCAGAAGAAAATGGGTTTAAATTGAACGCACAAAAGAGTACTTGCGTCTTGTTCTGCAGAAAGAGGGGCCTTCATCCCGATCCCGACATCGACCTCCATGGTCAACGTCTCTCTGTACAGTCTGAGCATAAGTTTCTGGGTTTAATATTAGACACAAAACTAACCTTTATACCATATATCAAGTATTTAAAAAACAGGTGCTTAAAAAAACCGGCAGATCCCACGCACTGTGGGAATCGATGCGATGCGAAGCAGCTAGCAAGGAGCATATCATGCTGTACATAATATGCATGTCATTATTTACATGTTAGGACCTGTCATTTGTGTTCGTCATACAGTCACGTCGCGCAATACAAATTTTGGTGTATATCAAGCTAGCGAACTGGACGCAAGCGCGCCATGAGCCTGGCATGTAAATGGCATTGTAGATGACATGCATGCCAAGATTTTCATGTTACCACCTGCCACTTATGTTCGCTTAATCTTTTACCTCGAATCGCAGCGAGACGCGAGACCAGTCTGCCTCCGTTTCGCATGCGTTCGTATTCTCGCGCTCTGCGCATCGTGCAGACGCCATCCGCGTTCCAGCGTTTAAATTGACGGACACCTTGTCAATTCCAAAGTGTGTTCCTCGAACGCCTGTGCCCACTGAGACGGGGTCGGTCAGAATGGAACGTGATGCGCGCGTCTCCCTCCTTGCATGATTAGAGACGCTGAGCACAGCGACGCTACGCAAGCAAAGCGCGAGCGCTGTTGAGTCTAACGCGACCGGCGTCCGTTTGCGCGCCCCGGCGCCCACCTGGCACTGTGCCAGGGCACGGCTGGAGGGACGGACGGACGGACGGGCGGACGTGAGCACGAGACATTAGGCGCTTTTAGCTGACCGTATTTAGCCTCCCGCTCCGCTCAGCCAGCCGGTGGTGGGGCCACTGCGCATGCGCCAGACGGTAAGCGCTGAGCGTGTGACGGGACCGTCGCCGCGTTTGTGCACTGATGCACTGAACGCGATGCCTCAACGCCGCGCGTTTGAAACGCGTTTCATGCGCTCATGGCGTCGCGCTTGACTTGACCGAAAGACGCTTGGCTAAAACCAACAACGCGCGTAGCGCTCCGGTAACGTTGAGCGTTTGAGTGGAACGCGAACGGACCGCAGAATCGGTCAGCTAAAAGCGCCTATTAAAGGCTTTCACCTTAAAATTTGGTGTATATCAAGCTGGCGAAACGGCCACAAGAGTGTCATGAGCGTGGCATGCAAGTCATGTTGCACATGACATGTCATGATTTGCATATTACCACTTGTCATTTATGTTCGTCAAATAGTCACGTCACTCAATGCCAAGTTTGGTGTATATCAAGCTAACGAAACGGCCGCGAGCGCGCCATGAGCGTGGAATGCAAGTCATGTCGCACATGACAAGTCATGATTTCATATTACCACTTGTCATTTATGTTCGTCATATAGTCACGTCACTCAATCCCAAATTTGGTGCATATAAAGCTAACGAAATGGCCGCGAGCGCGCCATGAGCGTGGCATGGAAGTCATGTCCCACATGACATGTCATGATTTCCATATTACCACTTGCCATTTATGTTCGTCATACAGTCACGTCACTCAATACCAAGTTTGGTGTATATCATGGTAACGAAACGGCCGCGAGCACGCCATGAGCGTGGCATGTAAATCATGTTGTTCATGACATGCACCTCATTATTTGTATATTACCACCTGTCATTTATGTTCGTCATACAGTCACGTCACTCAATCCCAAATTTGGTGTATATCAAGCTAACGAAACGGTCGCGAGCGCGCCATGAGCGTGGCATGTAAATCATACTTTTCATGACAAGTTAGTCATGATTTTCATGATATGACCAGCCATTTCTGTTCGCCATACAGTCATGTTATGCCATACCAAATTTGGTATAAATCCCATTAACGATACGGCCAGGAGAGCACAAAGTCGTAGGCGGCTAGATAGATAGATAGATAGATAGATAGATAGATAGATAGATAGATAGATAGATAGATAGATAGATAGATAGATAGATAGATAGATAGATAGATAGATAGATAGATAGATAGATAGATAGATAGATAGATACGCTCAAAGTCGCCGAAGTTCGCTAAGAAATGCTTCGCATTTAAAACCATGACTATTCTGAAAGTGTTGTCACGCACTACGTGGGGTAGTGACAAGAAGTGCCTTCTCAATCTTTATAGAAGCCTCGTACGCACACGTCTAGATTACGAGGCTATAAAGCAATTATAACCTATCAGTCTGCGACACCAACGGCCTTAAAGATGCTCGACCCTGTTCACCATCTAGGCATTCGCCTCTCTACGGGTGCTTTTCGTACTAGCCCCGTAGAAAGCCTGTACGTAGAATCGAATGACTGGTCGCTCCACCTGCAAAGATGTTACATGTCTTTTGTATACTACCTCAAAGTGAACGCAAACAAAGAACACCCCTCTCACCGCATAATCAATGATTTGTCCCATTCTGCCTTGTTCCACAACCGCCCTTCGTTGAGACAGCCCTACTCACTCCGTGTGAGGGGCCTTGCTGAGGAAACAGGTGTGCCACTTCATGAACACAGTTTGATGGCTCCCGCTGCATATCTGCCACCGTGGCAGTGGCAGCTTATAGACTGTGATATATATTTCGTGCAAGTTACAAAGCACGCGCCTCTTGCACACATCCGCACATACTTCCTCGAACTCCAACACAAATACAGCTGCCCAGAGTTCTTTACTGATGCCTCAAAATCTAACACTTCTGTCGCCTTCGCTGGCGTCGGCCCATCCTTTTCGGATGGCGGCGTACTGCATCCTAATACAAGTATATTCACAGCTGAGGCCTACGCGATATTTGTGGCCGTCAATCACATTAAACAATTAAAACTACAAAGTGCAGTAATATACACAGATTCCCTAAGCGTGGTAAAAGCCCTCAAAACCCTGAAAAAACACAAAAACCCTGTCCTTGTATCGCTCTACTCACTCCTATGCACAGTATACTCACTCAAACAGCATGTCGTAGTGTGCTGGGTGCCAGGACACCGCGAGATACAAGGAAACGTGTTGGCAGACCAGCTAGCTGCATCCGTCAACGCAACCACTACCAATACATCTATAGCTATCCCGGTACTTGATCTGAAGCCTCTCCTGAAACGAAAGCTCAAGGCTTATTGGCAGAGCACGTGGGATACGCACACAGAAAATAAACTGCACGTTATTAAGCCACAACTTGGTCATTGGCTGCCAGTATCGAAAGCACGTCGCACAGAAGTTACACTTACAAGGCTAAGGACAGGACACACACACAGTACACATTCATACCTGTTGTCTGGTGGCGATCCACCTTTGTGTGACAGATGTGGAGAAGCACTAACCGTGCTTCACATTTTAATCCAATGCAAAGAATTAGACACTCTTAGAAAACAACACTTTCCATTACCCTACCGACATGACATACCATTTCACCCATCAATGTTCATCGGTAGGGAACCACTTTTCAAACACGAATCATTGTTAGCATTTTTAAAGGACGTGCGTAGTTTCCATGTGATATATCCAGGTAATCCGTAGCACGACCTCTTAACAGAGGTCGCTGCTGCGGTGATTACGTCAAACAAGGCACCTGCCTCCTGGTCCTTGGACCAAGGGCGTTGACGAGGCACTCGTGCTGAAGCCATATATCTTCATGATAGTTTTATTATCACGACCACTCGCCATTGATATTCACTACCCACACTTCACGTCACTCTCATTATTTTAACACATATGTTTTACCAGCCTTAGCGCGTGGAATTTTAAGGCCCTTATACAGCCACTTACCATAATAATTGTCCACATTTCTTGTCACTTTGCCTGGCGCTCTTTGGCCATCAAATGGCCCTTGCGCCATTAAACACCATACATCATCATCATCATCTGCTTTCTTTTTTTTTCATGGCTTCATCACCTGAAATATCCGTGGTTTCGTCCGCAAGCAGTGAAAAGCATTTTGCTGCGTTGACTTTCCTCGCGATTTCTTCCTGGACCAGATTTCCTGCTGCTGTCAATATTTCATTCTGAATCTGTGTACTCAGATAGGTCGCGTTGCTGGCAGCTGATTCCAAGTGCTTTCTTAGAGCGGTGTCACCACTGCGGACCTTGAACCGTAAAAGAGCACGGAAATTGCCGTCATTTTCAGCGGGCTCCTCAAGGGAAAGAGGTCCGGCGTCTCGATGTCCCCTCAGAGGTATACCTTGTCGCCCACAGAAGATCACAGTGTCTATGATGGAGATCAGTTTTTTTCTGTTCAATTCCTGTTGTGCTTGCGCTGATGACTCCATCTTTTCAGCGATTGACTCGCCTTTGAGTGCTTCTAGAAAATTCGTCGCGCATAGAGCAGCGGTCTTGTGGTAGTCACACTCGTTGTGGCTTCTGAAATTTTCGAGCGCCTTCTTCCAACGTGTGAACGGAGAGAGGACCAAGGCACCAAGAACTTGGTGAGTCGCCTTGCCTGAACTTTCATTTCCAAAAAGCACATATGTCTTGCAGAGAGCTCCCTCCTGATATTTGGAATACACCAACCAGGAAAACATTTCTTGCCAGTGAGGTTGGAACTTCAGTTTGTGCTTACTAACTGATGGAAAGGCCCCGCAGGGGCGTCTGCGCGAGCAGGCGTTTGGTGTGTAGCGACACCACGGACCCGAGCTAACGGGGGGGTTTCGACTCCCCTCCCACGCCTAGCCGTGCGTGGCTGAGCCGTGTCCGGGGAAAAGGGGGATCCTGGGGGTTGAGCGCTCAACCAGGAGGGTGAAAGAAACCCACGTGACTTGTACAGATAAAAAATAAGTGTGGCGCCATCACCCCGCTGGGACGACAACTAAAATAGGCGTTTTTTTCACCCTCCGGAACAACTCCCGACTCTCTCCAACCCCCCTCTCTGCTGGGACCAACCTCCTCGCTGGCGGGATGCCCGCTTTCCGCCGCCTTGCTGGCGCCGCCGGCTTCGAAGTCCGTTGGAAAGTTTCGTGTCGGGCGTTCGCGAAGCGTGCGCTGGCCATCTCCGTTCGTCCATGTCATGGTGCTCGCTCGCTTTGTGCTTGTGCGCCGCGGTGTTTTGCGACTCTCGCTGTTCGTGTATCGTGCTCTGTTAGCTCAATAATTCCAGAACAAGTCCCCGAAGATGGTGCCGGCCCCCCAAAAGAACGAGAGGTGAGCGTACCCTTTGAGACGTAATTTTCATTGTCTCAATTTGAATTCACGTCTATACCGATTAGCATTTTTTTTTTGCAGCGGGGACACACTTAATGTTTTCAAAAATGACTGACTTGAAAAGCGCACGACGCTGCGTTTACGTCGTTGTACGAACAAACAGTGGACATAAAGCACATATGCGACGTAACTATAGTTACAGGTTTACAACTGTCATAAAGCCGCGTGCTTAAATGTGTACTGTCCATTTGTGTCCGGCTAATCACTCGTCATCGCTTATAACCGCGTTTCTGAGGCTCTAGGTAGATGTACGAAAAGTTGTACTGCTCTGAGACGAAGAAACAAGTTCGCTTGTGCACGAGCCGACAGCGCTTTTTATCTCATTGAAACTTGTCTCTTTTCTTCAGGATGGAAGCGTTCTTGAACTATTTAGGAAGGCCACAGCTGAGCGGTGCGCCCAGAGAATGCTGAAGAATTGCAGGATCGGCGCATTTCAAGTACAGGTGGCATGAATGCTTCCATATCGTATGTTCATTTCCTCGTGTTTTTTATATCACTATAGTTTTTATGAAAATCAACGTTTTTGGAAATAGAGTCAATAAAGTGCGACCAATGTTAGTTATACGTGGAGTTCATTTTGACATTTAAATCTTTTTATGCATTATTATTCTTTTTTAGGTACTTCAATTGATTTCACTGTTTTTGCTATGCGGTCAATGCTCACGTTTGTTTGTTATAGTGATGATGTCATACAAGCCCAATTTTCTGCAATATCGTGCGCATATCAAAAGTTCTTCTGCACTTTTGTCAGTATAAAAATTGTTTTTTTAATATGTGCCCAAGTGTTGTGTTCTGTTTTTTATTCCACTGTTCTGCAAGTTCTTAACTTTGCTGGGAACTTTCGTGTTGTTCAGTCATCATGAACCTGTGTATGTTAATCCCCTGTTAATCTATTAATCACTTCTGTTACTCTCCCGAGCTTGTATCGCTCCACATTTGATGAAAATGCTGATTTTGGGAAACGAGGACAATAAAACGAGGCCAAAGTCATATTGTGTTTTGAGTGGATTCATTTGTTTTCTGGCACATGCTGCATGGCTGCAGGGTTTACAGAATGCATGATTGCAAAATGCGTGGATTCAAACGCGCAAAGAACGCAAGGCGCAGCACGAGCGAGCGGATTCGTTAAACAAGCGCCGCGCACCCCGCACGGCGCAGCACGCGCGAGCGGCTTCATAAAAAAAAAAAAAGAAAAAAAAGGCGCCCCGCGCAAACGACAAGAAAAAACAACAAAAAACGCCGCGCGCGAGAGAGCTAGGGGAGGAGGAGGCGCGGCTGGTGTTAGCGTTGCCATGACGACGCACACCATGTGCGCCGCCATTGATGGTACTTGTAACTCTGAATACCCCTCGCCAGGGGCGTAACTGAAGTGAAATTTGGCGCTGCCAGCGCTGACGTCAGAATTAAGGCGTCCTATGGGAGGTATACGGAGTAACCGACTCCTGGTTGAGCCAACGCCGGGTGATTGGATCTTTAAGGCCCCCCCGGCAGAGGCAACACACCCCTTTGGCCCCGGCTTCACGCAGACGGCACCCCTGGGCTGACCCACCCAGGGGAAATCGGCAGTCGCCTTTTCCTATCTCTCTCTCCCTACATCTTCGTCTTTCTCTCTCACTTTTAATCTTTCCTGTCTTCTCCTCCCTTCATTTTACTTCCACGTTTCTCGGCGGCAAGGGTTAACATGGTGTAAATATCCAACCTTGGGTAGATATATTAGGTTATAGCAGTGGCGTACTACTGGCGTTGTGCAGACTTGGTTACATGTTCTGCCACGTCCCCCTGTTGGGCTCCGTGGTGGCTGGTAGGCGCCATTACCGAACAAACTAGTATTTTCTATGGGATCGCGAAACCCCTTTTCCACTGATCGCCCCCCTTAAAAGGTGGCGCACCGATGCAAACTCACAACCGCTTTTGAAAAAACAAGACCACTTCCCTAAGTACCACGTCATTCATTGCGAGAACCCAGACAAAAAAGCCCGCAACATCTCTCCATTCGTTGTGTCCAGGTGCCTCACCGAGACCATCGGGAGTGGCTACAAGGCCACCAAGATGGCAAGTGGGGACCTCCTGGTAGAAGTTAAAGACAAGACACAGTTTGAGAAACTAGCAAACATAGGAGCATTTGGGGACAAGCTCGTAACAATCTCAGCTCACCGAACGATGAACACCGTCAAAGGTGTTGTGTCAGACAATGACCTGATAGACCTAACTGATGATAAACTTTTGGCAGGCTGGAAGGATGAAAAGGTCGTGCACGTACAGCGTATCATAATCAGGAGAGAAAGCAAAGAAATCCCCACAAAGCACATAATCGTGGCCTTCGGGTGCTGCACACTTTCAGATGAAATAGCGACCGGCTACCTGAAACTGCCGGTGAGACCCTACATCCCTAATCCGCGGCGCTGCTTCAAGTGCCAAAGATTCGGGCACGCTTCTCAGAGTTGCCGCGGGCAGCTTACTTGTGCACGGTGTGGTGCGACGGGACACTCCACAGACGATGACTGCAAGGCCGAACCCCACTGCGCAAACTGCGATGGGGAACACGCGGCGTATTCCAGATCCTGCACAGCATGGAAAAAATAAAAAGAGATTATCACCGTAAAAGTCAAACACAACATTAGTTTCCGCGAAGGAAGGCTTCGTGTTTCTCCCTACTATCCAAGAAAATCATTTGCCGAAGCGGTGCAACAGGGGGGCTGCACCACGATGGCACCAGGCGGCCGCCCAAGCTACGCACAGCGTGCTGGAGCGACCGTCGCTTGCCCCCATGGCGGGAGCAGCCAAGGCTGCCCTGCGCCCAGTCAACACGGGCCCCACCGGAGGCATCGACATGCACTGGCACGAGCCAGGGCAGCGGGAATACTGCGGGAGCCCCGTCGACGTCCGGTGCAGTCGGTTCGAAGGCTTCGTCTCCTGAGCCGAAGCTTAGAAAGCCCACGGATCGCTCGTCAGAGCGACTGTCCAACGCTTCTCCTGAAGCTATGGACGCAACCGCTAGTCAAACGGCGCAGGTAGCGCCGAAGGAGCGGCGAGTCTCTTTCGACCGCTCCAAAAAGGACAAAACACCAATTACAGGGCCTCGAAAAGGCCCTGTAAAATAAACGAATTTCCTCTTCCATAAACCTTTAGGTTATGGTTCATTTTTGTTCTCACTAGTGCCTTTACAGGCATGTCACCTCAAAGGTTTTTATCGCTATTATCTCCTTTTTAAATGCTTTTTTCCTTCTCAATTTTCGTTCCTGAAATGGCTTTTATTCTCCATTGGAATCGTAGAGGACTCATTCATAACATAGGTGATATAAGATATTTGTTAAGGAGTTTCTCTCCAATGGCCATGTGCTTACAGGAAACCAATCTGGGAGAAAAACACAGAAACATTCTTAAAGGTTTTACTGTAGTACGGCGCGACCGCGTTCACGCTAGCCGGTTGTCTGGTGGTGTGGCTATCGTTGTCAAAAGCGGCATCGAAGCGAGACAGATAGCCGTCAAGAGTCACATAGAGGCCGTGGCCGTCACCATTTTATCGCATAAGACTGTCACCATATGTTCCCTCTATATTCCTCCACATACGCATTTTACCGCTAAGGATTTAGAACACATTTTAGACCAACTGCCTGAACCGTTCGTTATAGCTGGGGATTTTAACGCGCACGGAACGCTTTGGGGAAGGAGTACAACCGACATCAGAGGACAAATCCTCGAAGATTTTAACCTGAGCAATGACGTATGTCTTTTAAATACTGGTAGCGCCACCTATTGCTCCCCAAGCACAGGAGCTACGAGCTGCTTAGATCTAGCGCTGTGCTCACCGTCGCTATTTTGCGACTTTAAGTGGAGCGTAATAGATAATGTTTACGGCAGTGACCACATGCCCGCTATCATAAAATTAACACGAACCCTCCCTACTACTCCATCTCGGCCACCTCGTTGGAAACTACATCTGGCAGACTGGGCACTGTTCACTGAAAAAGCCGCCCTAGAAAAAGAGGTGCTTGACGGTTTAAGCATAGAAGAAATCAACGAGACAATCACTGCATGCATACTCGCGGCAGCTGAACAAACTATATCTCAATCCTCCGGTGTTCTAAACAAAAAACTTAAACCTTGGTGGACAAAGGAGTGCACACAAGCTAAAAAAATGCAAAACAAGGCCTGGGGCATTTTCGGTAGATATCCTACAGGAGAGAACCACCTAGCATTTAAAATGACAACGGCAAAGGCAAGATTTATCCGCAGGCAGGCCGAAAAACTCTCGTGGAAAAAGTACATTTCATCAATTAACAGTTCCATCACATCTAAAAGAATGTGGGATCAGGTGCGCAAGTTTAACGGCAACTACAGTTCATATACCATCCCTATTCTCTCCAACTCCTGGCATCCAGACAACCTTAGACGAACAGGCAGAGCTACTAGCGCAGCACTTTTGTACTATTTCGAGCTCAACAAACTATACGGCAGCCTTCCTAAAACATAAACAGTCTACAGAAAAACAAAAGCTTCCAACTACGGGTTATCAGGTCAGATCATACAACGCCCCTTAACTCTGCAGGAAATCAACATAGTGCTTTCTCAAGGTAAAAAAAACAGCACCTGGTCCGGACCAAATACATTACCAAATGATCGCCCATTTGTCCCAGGAAGCGGTGAAGACATTGCTGCACTTCTTTAATGTTATCTGGATAACCGGCAGAATGCCAACAGAGTGGAAAAAAGCCATCATAGTTCCATTTCTGAAAGCCGGAAAAGACCCTACATCACCAACCAGCTACAGGCCCATAGCACTGACAAGTTGTATAGGGAAATCGTACGAGAGCATCATTAATATTAGGCTAACGTACATCCTCGAAACTGATAACTTGATAAATGTCCACCAGTGTGGTTATAAGAAAGGATGTTCGACTACTGATCACCTGTTCGCCTTCAACACAGTACGAGAAGCTTTCTTGTGCAAACAGCACTGCTTAGCAGTATTTTTCGATCTTGAAAAGGCATATGATACAACGTGGAAGTTCGGTATCTTACGAGACCTGGCGGATATCGGAATCCGCGGAAGGATGCTCAACTGCTTGTGCGACTTCTTATCAGACCGAACCTTTCGGGTTCGTCTAGGCTCAACACTTTCGCATCCAGTTACTCAGGAAAACGGTGTACCTCAGGGCTGTATCTTAAGCGCAACCCTCTTTGTCATCAAAATGAACTCGGTGAACCAGGTCATACCACCCACGCTTATGCACTCACTTTACGTGGATGATCTCCAAATAGCATGCCGGTCATCCAACATGGCGACGTGTGAACGGCAGACTCAAATTGCACTAAACAAGCTAACCCAATGGGCCAACAAAAACGGCTTTCGGTTCTCAGAGGAAAAGACTGTTGCCGTGGCGTTCTCTAAAAAGCGAGGCTTGCAGCCAGACCCCATACTTAAACGAAACGAAACATTACTGCCAGCAAAACAGGAACAGAAGTTCTTGGGGGTCATATATGATAAGAAGCTTAGCTTTCTCTCACACATTAATAATCTGAAGTTTAAAGCCAATAAGGCCCTCAATGTTCTCAAAGTCTTGTCCCGGAAGCGTTGGGGTTGCGACCGTAAATGCCTTCTACGAATCTATCGCTCGTTGGTACGTAGTAAACTAGACTAGGGTAGTATAATCTATGGTTCGGCAAGAGGCTCGTACCTTAAGCGCCTTGATCCTGTCCATAACAAAGGCCTACGCCTAGCAACAGGTGCCTACCGGACCTCGCCTATTCCCAGCTTGTACTCAGAAAGTAACGAACCGTCCCTGGAATACAGGAGAACACAACTGATGTTAACATATGTCCTAAGAGTTCGTGCTTCACCAGACCATATATGCTACGACATTGTCACACGCTCTGAACAAGGTCTACACTACACGAATAAGCCGAATTCCATTAAGCCACTAATACTTAGATTTGAAGAAAAACTTCGCGCCCTAAATGTCCCTAACGAAGCACTCTCCATTGGCAGAAGGCCAGCCAGATTGGCTCCCTGGAGTGACTTCTCTAAGTTTCTCGATTTTTCACTGACACATATAAAAAAACAGCACACGCCACGCGAACATATACTGCAGGAATTCCGTGCGCTACAAGAAACGTACCGAACTTACGAGGAATTTTATACTGATGGCTCGAAGACGTCTACGTATGTTGGAAGCAGCGTGGTAGGAGAAAGATGTGAGCAACTCGTAAGACTTCCAGAGTTTGTCTCTGTCTACACCGCTGAGTGCTATGCCTTATGGATGGCAGTCAGAAACATCATAATCTCAAAACATAAAAAAGCAGTAATTTTTACCGACTCCTTAAGTGCGCTTAGGGCCCTCAATTCGAAATCACAATATGAGCCCTTTATAGGTGATATACTAAACAGCTTATCCCACCTAACCGAAGACCGCACCATACACTTCTGTTGGGTCCCGAGTCATGTTGGGATTCCAGGTAAACGAAAGGGCGGACCAACTTGCAGCAACGGCAAAAGAGCTGCGTGTTTCCAAGAACATACCTGCTAGGGATGCGATTAAAGCAGTTCGCCGGGCCATCACCTCTCATTGGCAGCATGAAGGGGAATCGCAACATAAGAACAAACTTCACCTAATTAAACCTGTCCTTGGGGAATGGAAGACGTGTTCTCATCAAGAACGCTTTATTGAAGTAGTTGTGTGCCGACTTCGTATAGGCCATACGCACGTCACACACAACTATCTACTGGCAGATGTAGAACCACCGACCTGCCATAAATGTCACGAGCAACTAACAGTAATACACATTTTAATAGCTTGTCCACATTTTGAACCGCTAAGGCAAAAGCATTTTCATATGTTCTATAAAGTCAACATTCCATTTCATCCAATGTTAGTCTTAGGTGATGACGCTTTAATACCCTTGGCTGATGTGATCAGCTTTTTGCACGAAACAGAACTGCTAAGTAAACTTTAATGACGACAAACTATGCTACTTCTATGAGAGTAGCAAAACTCAACCAAAGCGAACTGTAGCACAGGCCTCTCCGGAGAGGCTATTGCTGCAGCAGAAAATTGAAATGTGGCACTTGCCTCCCCGCCCTTGGTTATAAGGACGCGGGCAGGGCAGTAGTGCCATGTAAACGCCTACACGGTTTTAACAAGATGACCTTGTGCACCAACCATATACATTGACCACCTTACGCATCACGTTCATAATTTTAGAGTATATATTTTTTACGCGTTTACGCAGCTAGTTTTCTTAGGCCTCTGTACAGCCACGCCACACCATTCATAATATCTCATCTGTCATCGCCGAGCACACATCTCGTAGTCATTGTCATAGTATAGTTCACTGTAGGTTTTTCCACCATTTGTCTGGCGCAGTATAGCCTTAGTTGCTCTTGCGCCACAAAACCCAACTTAACTAACTGATGGAAAGTTGTAGTTAGCGCCTGGTTTCCATGGCGTCATTAGCAAACGTCGTCTAGTCTCGTCGTCCTGCAACTCCTGGCGTCTTGGCCCGTTAAACGCGTAAAGACCAATGTCGTTGTCAGGAATCGCGGTTTCCGTGCATGCATCATGCTCCGATCGGTTTTCAGGAGTTCTTTCGGCACACAAGTCGTATTCAGGCGGTGCAGAACTACAGCTGGGAACCGTTCTTCGGCTGCTGTAGCTTTTTCGCCAGTTGTCGAGTGTGCACTGGGAGCAGCGTCGCCTTTCGAGAAATAATCATCAAGCGTTACCTTACGGCGTTTCGGCGCGGCCATCGAGTCTCGTAGAAGGGCGTTGATTGACACAGAACACGACCTACCCAGCAATACGTGTAGGCAGCGTATTTCAAGGAGGTGACTTCGCATTGCTAGGAAGCAACGCGCTCAGCAAAGCTCGGGCAGTGACACTGAATGCGAGAAACGAGAACTTTAGCGACGATACATGTCGGCTGGTAAAGTTCCGCCTTAAACACTAGCGCTCGTTTCTCTCCTGGCGGAAAGGATTCGTGGGTATACATTTCCTCCGCTTTCTTTCAGGTGCCGGTTAGGTCGCGCTCGCCCAGTATCTTACTCTGCGCGCGAAACGTCTCGCGTTTGTGATTGCGCCCCTACGGAAGGCTGGTAGTTTCTGTTGCGTTGTGATCCCATACCACAAACGTAAATGAACGCGAAGGAGTTGATGCCAGCAGTGAAATTCCAGCGACTCGCATCAGAATGCCCGAAACAGACAACCGACAGGCATGGATGGTGCACAGTACAGCGTAAGTAAACTCGTGTTGCATGCGCTGGCAGTTCTCGTCGGAGTTCATGCGTTCTGAGAAATTGATTATGGTGCACTATGCTCCGAACAAGACCGGATTTCATTCCTTCATCACTAGTGAACCGATCACTCGAGATTTTGTGTGGTGCGGGCTGCTCCTCTTCGCGCCGGCGTAAGTGCTGCAAACATGCATGCACGTACTAGTTAGAACAGTGTATACATGGCATATCTATGCTGCGCGGTGAAATGTTCTGTACAGTTCTGAATCTGTTGACGTAAAGGGAAATGACGGCTGCACGCTTGCAAACAACGGAAGACACCTTGCCGCAACGCTATCGTTTCAGGGAGCAGAGCGACAAAAGCTACGGAAAAAAAAACATGACAACATTACGCGTTTTTGCGCGTATTTAACTTTTATAGCGCATATGCGCTGAGAACAAGCTATTTCTATGTCAGTAGGTATAGTCTGGTCCCAGGTGCATTTTCGATTGCGACCAAGTGAACATTTCTCAACAATGATTACCTTGCCCTGGCAGATTGCACCATAAAACCTCTACGACTGGAGTACTTCATTGCTATCAAAAGTCACAGTGCAACTGTAATGTCAACCAAGGTTGCGAGAAAGTCTGCCCGAAAAATAACGCGTGCGAAATCGTGTTGCCAACGTGCAGCATAACTTACAAAAAAAATTACTTATTGCGTATGCAAGCATGCTTGGATGCGCGCAGTAAAGTAAAAAATGTTGACTAAAAGCTATCACTGCGTCAGGGCTGCTTGACATATAGAGCTTAACATAAAAATCATTCCCATAGGCATGCAGTCACAAACATCGACAGTGAGAAATTCGCTCAGCAAACGTAAGCATAACCGAAATGTAATTATGAATGTACAAAAACAAGCTGTGTATACTTCTCATTCCACGTTGTAAGCGGAGCCGTCCTTGACTTGTGAAACGCACTTCGCCCCGACGAGGACTACGCCATCTACGCTTAACAGAGATTAACGATTAACGATGTCTTCTCCAATCGGGCGGGTCGTCGCAATGATGCGTTTTTGAAGACTAGTCCATTCAATGGTGCGACGAGAGGCCGTTGCTCCAAACGGCCACTGTACCTGTCGTTTACTGTATTTTACTGCGATTACTTTACTTTTACTTACTCTCCTCACAAGCATACGCATGGGGAGGGGGGGGGGGGGGTCTCATGACTTTGATATACATGTACACAATCTCCTCAAACTACCGCCGATAGTCACGTCACAGAGGACAGCTGATGCCTGCCCCCCCCCCCCCCCCCACTCCGCATTCGGGTCGGTGTGAACCCCCCCCCCCCCCCGAAAAAAATTTCTGGCTACGCCCCTGCTTTGAGATGCTAAACACCGCCAGAAAAAGAACAAGAAAAGAGCGAGTTGTGAGCGACGCTCTTCTCTTGTGTTTTGACTTTATTTTGGATGGTGCTTAGGCGTCCAAATTTTTCCCTCAAAAGGACTCAATTACTCAGTGTTAGAAGCCCTTACCTTTGCATCCTTGCCAAGGAGTTTGCAGGCATGTTTATAAAAAAAATGCTTGTGTAGTGGTGAAAGAGCAAGGGATTCGCTAGTGGGACGCTCGCTCTGTGCGACGCGCGAGCGCTGATTGGGAGCTGTTGGTGCCGAGCCTGTCTGACTGTTTCTCGCAGTACCGGCTGTTTCCCTGCTACCGGACGTCGTCAATAAACCCCCCTTTCAAAATGGTGGAGGTGCTGGGTATGACGAGCAGCCATTTACGACCCGCCATTTGATAGTTGCGACGGTATAGCAGGGCATCCCGTATTGCGAAATGGGTTGCTTGGCGGCGAAGAGCACACGGGTATCCGGAGGTTGATGAGTCCGAGAGCATATTCAAGACAGAGACAATCCAAGGATCCTTTCGCTGTTCAGATGGCATGTCGGTGACGCTAACAGCAGTGAGGGGAAAGTCAATGGTTGAGCATTCCTTTTCATCGGATTTCACGGGTGATCTTGAGAGCGCATCTGCGTCAGAATGCTTTCGCCCCGACCGGTAGACGACCCGAATGTCGAATTCTTGTAGGCGTAGTGCCCAACGTCCAAGACGACCAGCAGGATGTTTCAGCGATGCCAACCAACACAGTGCGTGATGGTCAGTCACCACCTCGAAAGTTTGGCCGTACAAATAGGGCCGAAACTTGTATAACGCCCACACAATCGCGAAGCACTCCTTTTCGGTAACAGAGTAGTTGGCTTCCGCCTTTGTGAGGGCACGGATGGCGTAGGCGACCACGTACTCTGTAAAACCAGGTTTGCGTTGCGTGAGTACAGCACCAAGGCCAGCGCCACTGGCGTCCGTGTGTACCTCGGTTGGCGCAGTAGGATCGTAATGGCGCAGGATGGGGCGGCGCAGTAAGCAGTTGGCGCAGTGTAGTGAAGGATTCGTCACATGCTTGTGTCCAATTCGAAAGATCCGCAGGGTCAGCAAGGAGCTTGGTGAGCGGGGCGATTATGGAAGCAAAGTTCCGGACGAAGCGACGAAAAGAAGAGGCCCCTCCACCTTCACCTGAGATAGGCTGTGAACGGGCGAGTCGAAATTTATGTATTTTCTCTGCTCGCTGTAGGTGGCGTCCATGCACGCCTCAGCCACTGCTACGTTGATATCCCTCAGGGTCTTCGGGCTCTCTTTATTGAGGAATTAAATTTTTTCATGCATCGTCTCGACAGAATCTGAGCAAGGTGGTTGCCAGCTTGCGCACCCATAGAAATGTGTCCTTGCTTTTTTTTTTTAGAACATTGTTGCCGAGCCTTCTTGCCCATTTGAGTGCCCCACATTTTCCATTCTATTGTCAACTTGTTGAAACAAAGAATCCTAGCCAGTGCCCAACTCCTTGCCGTCAATCCCCCCGAACTTGCAGGGGTGCAGGGTAGCGCATCGGTATGGTTTCTGCGACAGTGCGTGTGAAATCCCCCCCGTGGCCTTGCTGTGACTTGTGTCACTTCATAAGCAACACACCTGAGGAGGTCTCTTCTTTCTCTCGGAGGAAGTGATTGAGATTCCTCTAGTGCCACATGCGTACTTCTAGGCAGGCTTACTAAGTTAAAGTTGAACTGAGGATCGAAATTTGCTTCCTCTTCGACGACTGCAACAGTGTTTACTTGCTGCACATCTAAAGGCATTGAAAGCGATGTATATCAATGAGTGACCCAGAAGTGTACTTGCACACACAAAAAAAATGAAATATGAGCAACATTCAGAATTTAGGCTTTACGTGCAGAATTTGTACATACAACAGGTGTACTGATTCAAGAGAGTGCAGTGGTATTGTTTTTAGAGCAGAGAAGTTGGTCATACATTGACTCTTGAATGGTATACTATAAGTGCTTGAATGATATACTACAAGTGCTATAAGTGCTTTTCAACAAGGCACAGCCAGTTACTCTGTCTTTGCGTCTAAAGGGCTCAACAGATTAACTACGATTTATCGTGTATGCTATGCCTGGTGTGAATGCATTGAAAACTTAAACTGTGGACATCTGTGATCCTCCACTCTCTGGGACCCATTAATCAGTGTTCCTTGGGTCAATGGCACACTGAAAGGTGAGGATGGGGTCCGCGGGCTATAAACCCCAAAGCACCCCCCCCCCCCCCCATTCCCCAACCTCTTGAGTAAGTCAGCCACAAGAAGTGGAAAAGGGGGGCCAGTTTCTCACCCCCCACCTCCCCATTGTTTGGCCAACTCACCGCTTGCTCACCCACGAACCTTTTCACTTAAGGTCCAATGTATACCTTCAAAGGTATTGTTGACATACTCATTGCACTTGAACAGAGGGGATGCGGTCCATTTTTACTTTATTTATTTGAGAGATATGTAGTTTGATGATTCATCAACCACTCATCCAGTACCCTTTCACACCCATCGTAATATCGGATAATGGCATATCTCGTGCCATCGACAGGCTCCCTCAAAAAACCAGCCCCGGTCCGGATGGTATAAGCGCCAAACTTCTAAAATTTACGTCCCATTATTCGTCTTTTTTGCTATCTTTAATATTTCAACAGTCGCTGGATACAGGTTGTATACCGAAAGATTGGAAATCTGCCTTAGTAATTCCTGTTTTCAAGTCAGGTGACACCGCGGACCCTACCAATTACATACCAATTTCTCTAACATCCATCTGTTGCAAATTACTTGAGCATATTTTGTATACAAACATTATAACCTACCTCAACCAAAATAACTTGCTTCTTAATAATCAACATAGATTTCGTCAAAATCGCTCATGTCAAACTCAGCTGTATGAACTCGTCACAGATATTCACACTTCTATACACAATCAAGTTTACATAGACGCCATCTTCATTGATTTTTCTAAAGCATTTGACCGCGTGCCTCACAATCGCCTAAAACTTAAAATTAGGAACTTACGACTTGACTACAACTCGACAAGATGGATTGAGGAGTTTCTTACTAACAGATTTCAGGTGATCAGTTTGAAAAATTGCTTTTCTAACCGTGCTGACGTCACCTCGGGAGTTCCCCAAGGCTCCGTCCTCGGCCCGTTACTTTTTTTAATATACATAAATGACATAGCAACTAATTTCACATCTCAAATACGCCTTTTTGCAGACGATTGCGTCGTTTATAAAGCCATAACCAGCCACGATGATGTCATTTCACTCTAATCCGACTTAAATAGGCTAACAGAATGGTGTAATATATGGCAAATGGAAATCAACATCTCAAAGACTAAACACGTGCAATTCGCTTCAACTTGTCGCCCGAACGCTAGCCAATATAAAATACGCGGAGCTAACATATGCCTAGTTTCCTCAATTAAATACCTCGGTGTCCTTTTTACATCGAACTTAAGCTGGAATGAAATCTAGGCTTCGACGGATGCCCGTCTGGAATCCGCACATTGAACACGTCACCACTAAAGCATGCAAAAAATTAGGCTACCTCAAACGACGCTTACATCTTGCAAACACTGATACAAGGCTTCGTGCGTGCAATTCCCTCATCAAGCCTTCTTTGGAATATGCCTCGATCATTTGGCATCCACATCATGCTTACTTGTCTAACCTACTCGAAACAGTTCAAAATACAGCAACCCGGTTTATCTTGTCTTCATATTCTCGTTACGAAAGTGTATCCGCCTTCAAGAAATCACTAAATCTTGTTAGTCTTGACTTGCGGAGAAAATTTGCGCGGTTGTCGTTTTTTCATAATCTTTATCATGGTAACACCCCATTTGCTCGAGCTAATCTTCTGCCGGCTCCCAATGTATCAATTCGGCGGCACCACGTTCACAAAATAAAACCTATATTTGCCCGGACCAACTTTTATCAAAATTCGCCGTTAGTATTGTCGATTACAGAATGGAACTCTTTACCCTCATCTATCGTGTCACTTACAGAATCATTACCATTTCCAAGCAGCCCTAACAGCGTTTTTGGAAGGAAATCCTTCGTAGCCTAAAAGTATCAGCATGTTTCGTACAAACACATCTCCCGCATTAAAACTGTATGCTGCAACATCATCATTAGAGTTGTGTTTTGCCTTGTGTATCTTTTTCGGACTTTTTTTGTTGACTCTTCTGGATTGTGTTCCATCCTTTACAACGTTTTTATGTAGCTGTGGTCATTGCTTGACGAGAATCATGATACTAGAATTTGTATAACTTTAAAGATATGTTATTTAAATTATTTTGTGGTTTCTGTGTTGATATTCTCCTGTATGTGTTCTCACCCTTTTTTGTACCCACACTTGTATCCCCCCCCCCCCCCTATGTAATGCCCTCTTTGGGCCCTTAGGGTACTCGTATAAATAAATAAATACATAAATATTCATTCTTTAAATGAAGGAGTGCTTTCGGTTGAACACTGTATAAAACATGTTTATCGACCTTGAAATTGTTATTTGACAGTTATTTGCTGTTGGATTACGCCAGCCGAAGAGAGGAAATGGCATATATGCAAGGTGCCGCAAGCAGATAGCAGCGCTGCTCTTTAAAGTAGTATAATCAATAATGTCAAAGCTCAATAGTTCTTCCATATACAAATAATAGTGATCAAGAAACACTTCTCATTTTACCTTCAGCAGCCTGCTCAACAGGCGGAATCACCTCTGCTACAGTAAAAATTATCTCGATAAGTGGCAATTCTTTAACAACTCCCTGGAAGATGTCTTCATCCAACATGGTCCATCGTGAAGACATGTTTGGAAATATGGAATAATCATGTTACGTGTTTAAACACATGAATATTTATCAGCAGTCATACACAAGTAGGTTAAAGTTGAACTAAATAGAACTGCATATTGGGCTAGTTGGTATTTGGACTAAAAATTCATCGTAAATAACGCAATGAAGTGGGACAACACAAAGGAGGACGAACGCAGGTGCCGGTGTTCTTGCGTGTATATAAAACATGCTTATGCATCTAGAAATGTCTGGCCTTGTAATCCAATGCATAATAGTTTGTGGCACAAACATAACACAATTCTTTTTATTTATCGTTTCTGGTTCTTAAAGTGCATTAGCTTAATTGTTGACATAAGCATTCCTGCAATCACTACCACCTATGGAACCATGTTTGAACACCCACCACCAGCCACAGTTTTTACCATGTTCACTTGTGATTGGTTCACTTTAGTAGCAAGACTCCTAGATACCACTGTTATTAAGTTAGTGCAGTGCCAGTGCAGCAATATGTGTGCAAGCTGCTGGTGTTAGACTAGAGATGAGTGCAAAACAAACATGTAGGCCAAGACGCAAATGAAGCACAGGCTTTACTTTTGCATCTGGGGACTTGCACACTCCTTTTACATCCGCTTGAGCCAGCACTTTTGCAACAGTATCCGCTTGTGCCATTTTTTTTACACTGAAATCTGCGTTCAATAGCTTTAGCAATCGCATGTTTATTGCAATAGGAGAGACAGCAGTTACATTACATAAGTCTTTCACCTGGGAAAGGTACTGCATTCAAACCGCACAGAAGCTCCATTTTAACTTAAAGGAGCACTGACATTAAATTTCAAAGTCGAGATGTGTCCTCCATTCGATTGTTCGGTATGCTTAGGTGGTATTGGCCAAATTTGAATGCCGTCCGTCGCGTGGAAGTTATTTTATTTCGAGGGCAAACAGCGTATGAACGCTCAACGGAAAACTGAATGCCCTGCGACATCGACACTAGTGCAACGTGTGAGGTGTGATAGAATCACACTTGTGACGTACGCTAGTGATACGCTAGTAGCAATGACATCGACGGTCTGAGTGTGTTTATTGTGGCGCCGACGCCCGGCGATGGTCTCATTAGTGGCTCTCCTTGCTGTGTTGATCTGTGCGTGCGGTACATCGTGTCGCATCGACTGATTTGTCGTGCGCGAGTGCGATCATTCGGAGCGACACAGTACGTGCCAGGATGTCGGGGAGCCGCTGCGTAGTGCGAACCTGCCCGTCGAGGCGCGGAAAAAGCGGAACGTGCGTGTTCTTTCATGTATTTCCAAGCCTCGAACCTCAGCGCAGCCAGTGGGTCGCTTGTCGATGTTGACCGCGACGACGGCGAGGACGACGATGTTGACGACAAAGACATGGTTGCACGTGTGCTCCTAGCAGACGAAATGTCAGCGATGTCAGCTGGGCGTGACGTCACCTTTTTTCGTGGCAGCGGGATCAGCTGGGGAGCGGCCCCGACGTGGCCGCGAGGTAGCGCTACCAGCACTACAATTTGGCGGGTTTTCCTCCCGTTTTGAATCGCGTTCGATACCGGATATATAATCAACATTACTGGTACTTATTCGTCCCTCCGCTGCATTTTGAGTCGAGAATCGTTACTTGGGCTCGATAGCTACTCGCGGATGCAAAAAATCCACATGCGTAAATTTGATGTCAGTGCTCCTTTAAGTGCGAAGATTGGATTAAATGCACCAGAAAAAAAAAGCATACTCGAAATGAAGTATACGGCATTTCAGGCATAATGTGCAAACGCAAGAGAATATTTATAACATATGCTTACAACACTGACTCTCAAACCAATTTTTTACAATTATATCCATAATGAGAGCAAGGACAATACAATGCACATATAGTCACGTTTGAATTGCCTGCCAATCTGGGCTCATAAAATTCAGGAGATTCATAGCGGGGAGGAAGAGGCGGGGGGGGGGGGGGGCACCTAAATAAACTCGCAACATTTGTATTAATTGTTTCTCAGTATCGCAGGAATGTCACAATGTCATATACAACTCCAAATGATTGCCATAAAGTTTGCATATATCAGCGACTGTACTGGTACTAGTTATGCAGCATGTGCATATGTGTATCATTAAGGGACAAGATGTGATGGGTCCGTGAAAGGTAGTAGCTCCTTCTCAATTTAGTACACTTTTACGCATTACACCAATGCACCGCAACAAAAGTGACGTAGGCGTTCTGCATGCGATATAGCAAGGCCAAAATATTTCAGGACTGCTCTCCTTAGATAGTTTTTCAAGGTGAGGCTAAAGCTCTTTGTTGAGGAAAGTTTATGTCTATGCCCGAGTAATCGGGAGGACAGCGCATAATTAGGGGAGAGCTGGCAATATGCAATGGGTGTGGTCACAGTACAGGTTTCTTTATGGACACTAAAAAAACGTTCAACCACTCTATTTTCTTTCATCTTTGAGAAAGAGGTAAGTTGCTAAAAAGACTACCTGCTGGGTCATTCATCCAAAACTCGACACATATGTCTGTGCGATGTAATGGGTTCGGGCATTTTACTCTTGACAGCATTCAGCGAGACCCTCCCCATGGCCAAATGTTTCAACTTCTATGCTGGATAAAAATAGTTAAAATGCATTTCTAACAAAACCCAATTTTGCTGATTTCCCATTCAAACAAACAAATTTCCATTCGCCGGCAGGTACTCAGAGGGCTTAATGTTGTGATCAACTCGAAGCAATGAAAGTATCAGAACACTAAACTCGAGTTAACGAAGCTTTTCCAGAAATAAACGAGTAAAAATGCCGTGATTTCTAATTTTCACACAGAAGGGTCTTTCTTCAGGCGTGCGCTGTAACATTATTGCATTAAAATATCTAGCCGCCCGAATTCACGACCCTAGTTTTATTTTGATGAGGGGACACGGTAGTTTGTTGTTCATGTAAATTCTCCCACAAGAACACAGTGGTTGATTGTGTTATTGCATGGTTTATGCAAATGATGGCACTGATCATCTCACAATTTTCTTGCACTGCCTGCTCGCACAATGATTGCATTCCTTCTCTCCGTCTTTGTATATCGACAACTTGTCACAGCTTCACGCGCTGCCTATCTCACCTGCACCGCCCGGACGTGGGAAGCTCCACGTGCAGGTGGCTCTCGTGAACTTTTCCACACATGCAGGGAATGTGTTTGTGGCAAATGAAATGCCACGGTAGCTTTTGGGTGGCTCTGTGTTATAATTTCAGATTTCAAAGGACCTAAAAATCCATTTCTCAATTTTACAAACTTTTTGACTTCATGAATTAATGTGAGCGCCGTCATTGCTTCCTGAAACCGACTTTCAAGTGTATTAAAACAGACTAGATTTGCTTTCTTTAATGCGCCACAGCTCATTTTCATTCAGTTGCAATCGTATAAACATATAGGTGCCTTCACCCTTGTCATGACTGCGGTTAGTTCACTTGAGGCTGTAAACATTGGCTGTACCTATAAACCTTTTACAGATAGCACTATGCACACCATGCCCCAAGGGCAGCCCAGTCATAAGCTGCCACCAAGCACTCCAGCAACGCTCCACTATGAGGCCGTAAACAAGCTGGTGTATTTATAAAAAATGTAGCCCATCACAAGGAAGTATTGTATTAAATTGCAAGCACTGCAATGAGCACATAAAGTTACATGATACCATAGTAGTTAAAAAGTATCCTCTTCTCTGCTGGCTTCCTTTGATCTTTATCAGGACGAAATGAGCCCCCTTCAAAGACCTGCTCTAGAATTGATAGTTTGGATGAGACTGTGTGTGAGCTTTATTAATAACAGTTGCTGAGGTTTAACGTCCCAAAACGACGATAAGATTATGAGAGACGCCGTAGTGGCGGGCACCGGAAAAATTTGGCCACCTGGGGTTCTTTAAAGTACACCTTAATCTAAGTATACGGCCCTCAGGCGCTTCCGCCTCCATTGAAAATGCGGATGCCATGGCCGGGATTCGATCCGACAACCTGCGGGTAAGTAGTCGAGCACCATAACCACTCGACCACCGTGTCAGGTTGTGTGTGAGCTTTGTCCACCTCAACCACAGGAAGGAAGAATGTTTACTGTTGTTAGTCACGTACATCACATGTGAAGCAAACAAGTGTGCTGCATCGTCAAAGGCCAGCCAGCAATGATTGCCAGGTTTTGATCACTTCCAGGAATAACACTTACCATCGTTAGCACCAGTCTTTGCGCAAAGTGCTGAAATGTTTGGTAAATGTGCAATTCAAAATTTGTCTTCCAGACATGCAGGATTACAGGCATAGTCCCTATTAATATCAAATTAAGAGTCAGCGTTTAACAACCTTCCTTTCATGGAACAGCGCAAGCGATCCTGCGGACGGTGGCAGGTCAGGACGAGACACAGCGCTGTGTTCCCTTCTTGATCTTTTGCCGTTCGTGTGGTTATTTGCGCTACCAAAGGTGAAACAGGGTACATGGGTTCAAGAGTAGTCCTGGGAGCAAGCAAAAGTTCATTTTGTAGCAGGCGTGGAGCATCGCGAAAGACGTTTTGGAGCAGGCTTGGAGCAGCCAGAGAGGCCTTTTCGAGCAAGTTTGGAGCAGTCACACAGAACGTTCAGATCAGATGTAGCCCCGTTTGACAGCAATTGTGAAGCAACATTTGTCCAATGCCGCATTTTTCGAACACCAAGCTAAATTGCGCAATAGCCATATTATTACGATAGCAATTATGTGGGCACTATCTACGGGTTTTGCCGTCGCCGTCATGTCCCGTATAAAGTCCAAATTGATAACATACCCCTGCGCATCGTGTGTTTCACCCACGGGTAAAAGCGCGCGAGCAGGGCCGACCAACGCGGCTGAAGCATTGATCAAACGAGCCGGCCTATATCCGTCGTTCGGAGGGCGCATGCGATAACATCACCCCGCTCGGGAGGCCTCCCGTCGAAGCAGAGAGGAAATGCCACGCCCGTCTTGAACGAGCAAGAAAAGACGTGAGAGAGGAGGGGTGTCGCTCGAGCAGCAATTGTGAAGTTTGCTTCTAAGGGTGCGCTCGCGATCGCTCGCCCGCGCGCGCTACCTCGGCAGCCATCAGCGGGCGGCTCTCTTACACTTCGACGTGCTGTGTTCTCATTTCGAAGAGACTACGCGAAAAATTTAGCTCTCCGTGGCGTGGCCGTATTCTCTTACACCTGTGTTTTGTAGAGTTACGTGAGATCGGATCTAAAACAGTTAGCTTTCAGCCTCACTTCGTAGAGCATTAGAGCATTACAATTTGTTGCTATCGCATTGGTAGCTGAACCCTTGCGGTGCAACTGCGAGTTCTTTAGCTACGTACAGCGGCCCATTTTTTTAACCTGAACGCGTATGCGTCAACCGCCTAGTCGCCTTAAAACGCAGCACAGCGGTGAAACTACCGAGAATACGCGCCTGTTCTTGATGAGCAACCATCCCCGCTTCTCGTGAACACCGTTACCGTCATCCTCTTCTTTTTCTATGAACGCTGCCATCAAGTTATAAAAGAAATAAGTTATACAGAAAAAGTTTCACCGCAAGGGCGAATCAATGAATACGATAGGAACAAATTGTAGTGTTATACGAACTAAGGCTGGCAGCTAACTCTTTTGGGTCCGATATCGCGTAGCTCTACAAATCACTGGAGAAACGCTCTTTTAACACAGTATCTTCGCGTTGAGAGCGCCGCACGTAGAAGGCTTTACGAGCTATTCGCGCTGATTCGCGCGTAGCGCGACCTTAGCTGTTCGCGCTGACCTCACAATCAAAGTTCACAGCTGCTGCTCGAGCGATCACTGCCTTAACGAAAACGCAATTGTAACTGTTTGAAACCGAAAACACCATGTTTCAGCCACTTTTTCGGGCACGGGACACCTTGCGGCTAAATTCGGGTGCTGCGGCACTGCACGGCGCTGATAAGGGAGTTTGGCCAAACAGGGGTGCTCCGGCGCAGAATGGCGCAAGTAAACAAGTTTGGCGCACAATGGCTCAAATGGCGCAGCTGTTCCACCCCTGCGCTGCTGTCTGAATTATGCACTACCAACTAGCCCATCAGTATGTCCTTTCAAGCCTTCCTTTTCTTTGTCTTTGTTATCCTCCTCCTAGCCACTGATTATGTGTATTACTAGGTACCTCTGTTACCAGGAAACAAATTATTGAATAGGCATCTCACAGCGGCAGACATTTTGACAAGCAGACTTGTCTTTGTCAAGTAAGCAACTTCTCGCTTGGGCACCATTAATCTGGTACAGAAAACAACTATGGGAAAAGTGCACGACCAAACATTATCTGAGGCCGCTTTCTGATCTGACAACCTCTTTGAGAATACTCCCGCTACAACAGCATGATCAACATTTGAGCAGTGCCACAAACAAGACTTTACTGTGCAAAACACTGGAACTTCAGCCACTCAAAAAAGGCAACAAAACAGAGCAAACATGACAAAGAAGACAGAATCTATGATCACTCAGTTCACTTCCAGAAGATGATATAGCACACTTTATGGTTTAGCTTGACTTTAATAGCGAGGTAGCTTTTACGCTTATTTAGTGTAGGCTTGTCATAACTTTTCTGTCAATATACATGTTTCTGTTAATATACTAAATGCAGGATGGAGGAAAGGGCCAGCTGTGACGCAATTGGTGCAGCTGTACCAACAGTGGCAATTTTAAAAAAAATCCTCACCAGGAAGCACCATCTAAGCTCATGACATCTGAGCAAGCAGTGCACGGACGTCTTAGAAACTTCAAGTACGAACTTCAACAGGGTCAAGAGAAAGAGGCAGCGACACCAGCTAGCTCGTCTTGCGGTCATAAGTGCAAGGACATGGCCAACTTCTGTTTTTGCATACGTTTCCCTACAAGACTGCCTTTTAAGGCATTATAAAAGGCGATTTCCAAACAGAGTTGAATTTAGTTTCCTGTTTCGTGTCCCTTTAACAGTCAGCAGTGCTCAGTTTTTCACACTAAGAAAAATTAAGTCTGATAACAGAAGTGTCATTAAAAGAGTATGGTTGGTATGGCGTCCTGTCAAGAAGTTCATTTGCATGCAAAATGACCATTTCACCTGTTGACTTTTGCAGATCGTACAGTTCAGTGCCAGGTATCAGAGCTACATGTGTGCATTGAAGCAGTAAGGACAATGATTCGCATTGGTCTTTCATGATGGCAATCACAGAACCAAACGTTACATTGAAACGCGTTCCTGAGACGAGGACATAATCATTACATGTGTAAGTGTGGTCCTCAATAGTAGCTTTCTTTAGCAGTATATGATCATCAGTTAAGTTTGTTCCCGTCACTCATGAGCACGTCTGAGCGTTTGGAAGTGCTTGCCAATCTGTAAACTCTCTGGCAACAGAAAATCATCCACGTGCTGCCAGGAAATACTGATACAGTTGATGCCGTTCACTGAGTGTCTTGGTGACATTCTTCTACTTCCTGACCGAACGAATGCATTCGCTGAAGTACTTGTGTTTACTCTCGAACCTCATCGTCCATATATGACAAAGTGGACCAAAATGCTCCACAAGTTCGCTGTAGTGCAACATGCTATGGTGCTTTGGCTTGAGTTTGTTTCTGGAAAACAATTCATGTTGAAAAACCACATACTCCTCAATGAGAACTTTCATGCATGCAACCTGGCCTGCTGTTATTTTTGGAGCCATCAGAAGGTCTACTATTTGGATCAAGATGATGACAAGCTCAAGAACGGCATCAGTCACATATGCCACTTTTGAACCCAGCTGCACAGGAAGTAACCTCAACAAAGTCCAGTTTTGCATTGGATGGCCTCCAAGTTTCCTGCTCTGGTGCGAGACTTTTGCCGGTTTGTTACGCAAGTCATGAGCATTCAGCTTCATGGTGTATATTCTACAGTTTAAGTACTCATAAGTGAACCAGCGTTCACTCACAAAGTAAACAATGCATAACGCTAAATCGTATTGCACCACACCTTCAAAAACGTCGTGACCAATACATGGTGGCAAACCTGGGTTGCATACATGAAGGTGCTTAAGTTCATAGAAAGGAGAATTACCAGTCAAACCGCTATCAGATTGTGCATCATTTCCACGGGCAAGGCGGCCCAAACTTTCACTGTAATTTCACTGACTGCGTTAGGCACTTGCTCAAATTCTGCACGGGTCACAAGGCAAAATCTACAAAATTACATGGATGTGCTCAAGTTCATAGTAAAGCCTCCTATCATGTGGCTTCCGAGGTTGTCGCCTGCAACGAAACTGAGGCGCACAGCATAATGAACTTGATAAACTAACAGTCACCAACACTCCCGAGCTTTCACTTTTACCAAACGTGGCAAAACAACCTTTGCCCAATTCTTGAACATCCTTGTGACGATAAAGCATTACCAGGTGCAGGCTTTCTACACGTGATCTGTAGTGTTGCGGCAGATTACCTAGTGTCATATACACACTCAGCAGCTTAAAATTGTCTCTTTCTGATCCCAATGGACATACAATTCAAATTCATACTGGTAGAGTATGATTTGTATTACATTCTTTTCTTCTTTGAAGGAATCGCACAAAGTAAAATCAGCACAGCAGGCATCAGCCACAGTGCGTCCTGCAGGTAACTTGCTGCTCGTGGGAGGCAACTGTATTAGGCCTGATATTGGCACACAGTGACAAATGGCAGCAATGTTTTGCTTGTTGAGGCCCAAGTGGATCTCGGAAGGGCGCAAAAAACAAAAGTTCTCCTTGTAGAATTTGCGCGGCTGATAACTTGAGTTCAGTGATTGCGACGTTGAGACAAGGTTGTCATTAAGCAAGATTGAACTGTACAGCAACAAATTTCTCCTGTGGAATGACTGTGGCGATCTTTTTCAAAGCTATATCCTGGCTCAACTTATGAAGATCTTTCATACTTTGTGCTATATATTGCACAGTTCTAGCTGGTACATAGTGCACGCGTTCAAGCTTCAGAAGAAACAAGGAAAAATTCTCCATGTAAAGATAATTTTGAAAGCATTGTGCACTGGGCTCCCCACTGCAACCATCAGTGGAACCCTCACCTGAAGGCTCCATTGCTTCGTCAAATCTGTCCACTAGTTGCTCTAGTTCATAAACATCATATCTGTCCATTTGTTGCTCTAGTTCAGGAACGCCATCTCTGTCCATATGTTGCTCTAGTTCGGGAACATCATCTCTGTCCATTTGTTGCTCTAGTTCAGGAACATCATCTCTGTTCACTTGTGCTACAGTTCAGGAACAATGTCTGGAGCCTGTGTGTGCTGTAAAGTATTGTTGTGGCATCTATAAACATGCGTCCGGAATGAAGCACCAGAACACAGCACACTTTTACAACACCCAAGTGGACAAGAAATACAACTCAAGCCACTATTGAAATGGTCAACAACGTGAGAAATGAAGTCCGTGCTAGTTGTTTGCAATTTACAACATGGTGGCACAGGACACTGGTACGTGATGCAGTGAAGCCGGTGCTACTCGACTGGGTGCCTGTGATGTCTGGACACATGTTGCCTGAAGCTTCCATGTGCTTTCAAGATAGCGTGGCACTCCTTGATGTGCCATAAGGCACTATTCACTAAGCTACTGTGGAAGGTAAAATGTTCAAAGTAGGCCTTGAAGGATGAGAAAGTTCGTGCATAGAGGCGGCAAGTGCTGATCTTGCACCACTCATGGCTCTACAAAAGAAAACAAAGCTGGTTCGTTGTAGAACCTTCTGCAGCCATTAAACCAACTGGATATAGAAAGCTTGGCGAAGCCCCTGTTTTATTTATTGATTTCAGTTAATGAATGTAGACTTCATACGTCCAGTGGAGCAGATTTTGATAGTTACGTCTTACAGTGAAATTACACACAGGTACATTAAACACACATAGATCGTCAATGCCCTACAATAAAGTGCACTCCGGGGCTAGTTGCTACGTCTTACTTAAAAGAGAAAGGCACAACCGAAATTAAGGAAAGGACGAGTAGGAAATATTACGCAACAAAGTAAACTTCGCATGCAAGCATATTTACAAAGGTTGAAGCCGAAAAATGAATAAAAGCCACTTTTTGTTATGAAGCGCTATCTAAAAACAGTTGATTTTACGATATAGGAAGAGCGATATGCCACACCAATGCACTGTGCTTATTAATGTGGACAGCCTCCATCAATTCTCTGGCTACCTGTTAACCATTATTCCAAGTCATTCTGGCGTCAAGAAGCTGGGGAGCACATGCACGAGTTACAGTGAACGGGTAATCGTGAGTCATTTCCATTTTTTAGAAAAGATTCAGGTCACCTTAATCAATAATTCATACATAGACCAGTCTAGCCGATGTATACCTTACAGCAGCAAAGGGGTATTTCATATACTACCCCAACAGCACAAGCAAGGATACGGTTTGAAGTGTCGTTTCTACAAGCGGCCTCGTTCTTATGCTAGGAAATATAGGCACAAATCTGGGAGAGCTAGTTAGGGGCCGAGTAAACAGAAAGGGTTGTGTGGGCAAAATTTAATCATAAATTATTAAAAGAAAAAAATAAACTATGCCCTGCCTGCTGCACCAAAGTATTGCAGGCTGCCGAATAGAAAAATAAAACGAATAAGACAATTGTCAAATTTTAATTTAGGAGAAGAGAGAAAAAAAATGAAGTAGAGAGCACCATCACCGGACCAACCACAACCCAGGGAACGGGCCAGGAGATCAGCGGCGTTTATTGATCCTTTTTTTTTAATGACCTCAAACTTCAACACGACATACGTAAATATTATACATAGTCTTGAATTAGCCTCTTGACTCACAAAGTTTTCAGTTTTTTTTCCCTTTTCTCTCTTGATTTCAATGTCCTTGTTGAGTCTCATCTTCTTTGGGCCATCCTCCATGTCCTTGTTCCCCGCAGGGGCGTCTGCGCGAGCAGGCGTTTGGTGTGTGGCGACACCACGGACCCGACCTAACGGGGGGTTTCGACCTCTCCCACGCCTCGCCGTGCGTGGCATTGCCGTGTCCGGGGAAAAGGGAATCCTGGGGGTTGAGCTGACGCCGGGTGATTGGACCTTTAAGGCCCCCCCGGCGGAGGCAACACACCCCTTTGGCCCCGGCTTCACGTAGACGGCACCCCTGGGCTGACCCACCCAGGGGAAATCGGCGGTCGCCTTTTCCTATCCCCCCCTCTTTAATCTTTCTCTTTCCTATCTTCTTTACTTCCTGTCCTGTCTCCTACTCCCTTCAATTACTTCCTCATTTTCGTAGGCGGCTCGGGTTAACCGTGTGTATGTGTCCTCTCTTGGACATTATATATTAGGTTATAGCGGCATTGTACGGCTGGCGTCTGCAGCCTTACATGTTAAGTGCTGCAGCGTCCCCAAGTAGGACTCTATGGTGGGTGGCCGCCACTGCCGCCGAAACCCTCACTACTATAATGGAAACACCTCCATTCCCCCGCCTGCTTGATCGCTACCCTCACAAGAGGGTGCGCACCGACGAAATTCTTCATTCACTGACCCAACCAACACAAACCTTCCCGAAATTCCATGTCCTGCACAGCCAGAATCCCGAAAAACTTGCAAGAACTATTTCTCCTTTCATAGTTGCAAAATCCTTGACCGATGCCTTAGGGCCCGGCTACAAGGTAACCAAAATGGCAAGCGGTGACCTTCTTCTCGAAATCCCAGTGAAACAGCAATATGAAAAGCTCAACAGTCTCACAACACTTGGAAGTGTACCCATTACAGTGTCACCCCACAGGTCTATGAACAGTTCACGCGGAGTAGTCTCAGAAGCAGACCTCATTGAATTGTCTGAATCCGAATTGCTAGAGGGTTGGAAGAATCAAAATGTTACTGATGTCAAACGGATCATTATCCGAAGAGAAGGCAAGGAAATACCAACCAAACATCTCATTCTTACATTCGCAAGCAGTGTCCTCCCCCAATCTATCGAAACAGGCTACATCAAACTAACTGTCAGGCAATACATCCCCAATCCCAGACGATGCTTTAAATGCCAAAGATTCGGCCACGGATCACTCAGCTGCCGTGGTCATCAAACTTGTGCTAAATGCGGTGTACAAGGTCACCCATCCGACAACTGTGTCGGCACACCACACTGTGTCAACTGTAACGGAAATCATCCTGCATACTCACGTTCATGTCCAAACTGGCAAAAAGAAAAGGACATCATCACATTGAAGTACAAAGACAACATTTCTTTCCGTGAAGCCCGTAAAAGGTGCTCACCCTTTCACACCACACCCTACGCTGATGCGGCGCGCCGGGGGGCAACGTCGCATCGGCCCCCCGCCACTCCTTCGGCCTGCACAGAGCGAGCCGTCGGCTGTGGCACCTGCCCCCAAGGCGGCAGTAGTCCAGACTACTCCGCCAACCCAAGAACAGGGACCGGCGACTTCAGGGCCGTCGGGTCCCAAGGCCTCGTCTCACCAGGCGAGGCCCGAAACTCGAGCCTCCAGCCCGCACGTGCGGGCATCCAGTGCCTCCCAGGAGGCAATGGACACATCGGTACCCCTGGTGCCGAAGCAGCGGCGCAGTTCTTTGGACCGCGCCAAGAAAACGAAAAAGCCAATAACGGGGCCGGACGAACGTCCTGCCACCTGAAACATAAAGTAGTTCTTTTGAACACACCACACTCTCTTATTGTACACACAGCAGCTTTTCAAACCTAATATGCAGACACAAATATTACAGTGGAACATCCGAGGCCTTCTTCGAAACCTCGATGACCTACAAGAACTCCTCCACGAACACAATCCAAAAGTGCTGTGTGTACAAGAGACACACTTAAAAGAAAAACACACGAACTTCGTACGCAATTACGTAATCTTCCGAAAGGACCGAGATGATGCCATGGCGTCATCCGGTGGTGTAGCAGTTATAGTCAGTCAAGGAATAGCATGCACGCATTTACCTCTTCAAACTTCGCTTGAGGCAGTGGCTGTTCGAGCCATTCTCTTCAATAAACTGATCACAATCTGCTCTGTCTACATACCCCCACACCATAATCTACAAAAATCTTAATTCCAGTCCCTTATAGACCAGCTACCAGAACCTTATCTAGCCCTTGGGGACTTCAATGCACACAGCAGCCTCTGGGGTGATTCTCGTTGCGATGCGCGAGGTCGTCTCATTGAACAGTTCCTTTTCTCTTCTGGCGCATGTCTTCTGAATCAGAAACTCCCAACATATTACAATCTCGCAAATAGAACATTCTCATCTATAGACCTCAGCATTGCATCTCCGTCCCTTCTTCCCCTCCTTTCCTGGGAAGTAATTCAGAACCCCTACGGAAGTGACCACTTCCCAATAGTTCTCAGCGCACCAATAGCAAATCAAAGTCCTCCACACGTTCCCAAATGGCAGACAGACGGAGCCGATTGGGAACGATTTCGAAAAACTTTCAGTCTTAAGTTGGAATGACCTGCGTAGCTTAAGCATAGAAGCTGCTGTGGACTACTTTACAGCTTTCTTGATTGATGCTGCAACTAAATGTATTCCACAAACAAGTGGACTGTCTGGCAAACGACGGGTGCCATGGTGGAATAGTGAATGTCGAACCGCACGGAAGAAGCAAAACCAAGCATGGAGGGTGCTTCGGGACTCTCCGACAGCGGAGAACCTTATAAACTTTAAGAACATAAAGTCGCAAGGCAGGAGGACGCGCCGACAGGCGAGACGCGAAAGTTGGCACAAGTTTCTATCAGGCATCACTTCATATACACACGAGGGTAAAGTCTGGAACAGGGTCAGTAGGGTAATAGGAAGACAAACATATTCACTCCCTCTAGTAAACACACAAGGCGACAGCTTGGAAGACCAGGCGAACTCTCTGGGCGCACACTTCGAACAAGTGTCCAGCTCCGCGCACTACTCCGAGGCCTTCCAACGCTACAAAACAAGAATAGAAAAACAGAAACTAGAGCGGAAATGTACAAACTACGAGGCATACAATGAACCTTTTTGTCTACCTGAGCTACAGGCATCTCTAAACTGTTGTAATAAATCTGCCCCAGGTTCTGACCGTGTATTATATGCAATGTTGGAAAACCTACCTCTCGAAACGCAAAAAACCTTACTTTCCCTGTACAATGCTATCTGGTTTTCCGGCGCGATTCCTACTTCTTGGAAACAGGCTATTGTCATCCCCATTTTGAAACAAGGCAAGGATCCATCCCTCGCTGCGAATTACAGACCCATCGCACTAACAAGCTGCCTATGTAAACTTTTCGAAAAGATGATTAACCGCCGACTTATACACTTCCTTGAAACAAACAATCTGCTTGATCAATTCCAGTGCGGTTTTCGTGTAGATAGATCCACCACTGACCACCTGGTACGAATCGAGGCACAGATCCGAGACGCTTTCGTGCACAATCAATACTTTCTTTCTGTGTTCCTCGATATGGAAAAGGCTTACGACACGACATGGCGCTTTGGAATTTTAAGAGACTTGTCCCACCTAGGTGTGCGTGGTAGAATGTTTGCCGTAATTGAAAGTTACTTGTCCAACCGGACATTCCGTGTTCGAGTGGGCAGTGTCTTATCTCAAACATTTGTCCAGGAAACAGGAGTGCCCCAAGGTGGTGTACTTAGTTGTACACTTTTTATCATCAAAATGAATACCTTGCGTCTTTGCATGATTTAAAACCGACTTGCACATCGTCGACATATGTGCAATAAAACATGTTTCGTGGGATGCAATCTTTCAATGTGTGAGCGGCAGGTCCAGCTAGGTCTAAACAAGATCTCAAAATGGGCAGACGAGAATGGGTTCCGGTTTAATGCTCAAAAAAGCACCTGCGTCCTGTTCTCTCGCAAGAGAGGCCTCCATCCTGACCCAGAGATTGACCTGCATGGCCAACATCTCTCCGTGAAGACGGAGCACACATTCTTAGGCCTAATCCTGGATAGTAAACTCACTTTTATATCACACATTAAGTATTTAAAAAACAAATGCATAAAAACAATGAATGTTCTAAAAGTTTTGTCAAGAACTACGTGGGGTAGTGACAAGAAGTGCCTGATGGATCTGTATAAAAGCCTTATACGCACTCGCTTAGACTACGGAACAATAATCTATCAGTCTGCAACACCAAGTGCCTTAAAGATGCTGGATCCTGTCCACCATCTAGGCATTCGCCTAGCCACGGGCGCATTTCGCACTAGCCCAGTAGAAAGTCTCTACGCTGAATCAAATGAATGGTCGCTCCATCTGCAGAGATCTTACTTATCATTTGTATATTTTCTCAAGGTGAACGCAAACAATGAACACCCCTCACACTCCACAGTCAATGATTTGTCCACCTCTACCCTTTTTCACAACCGTCCTTCGTTGCGAGAGCCCTACGCACTTCGTGTGAGGGGCCTAGCTGAGGAAATGGGTGTGCCACTTCTCGAACACCGTTTGGCGGCCCCCGCTGCGAATCTCCCGCCGTGGCAATGGCAGTTCATAGACTGTGATATGTCCTTCAGGGAAGTTACAAAACACGCCCCTCTTGCTCATATTCATACGTACTTCCTTGAACTGCAGCACAAGTACACATGTCCTGAATTTTTTACGGATGCCTCTAAGTCTTACACCTCTGTGGCATACGCAGCCGTCGGACCATCTTTTTCTGATGTCGGCGTTCTGCACACTAATACAAGCATCTTCACAGCAGAAGCATATGCGATACTTGCGGCCGTAAAACACATTAAACAACTAAAACTACAGAAGGCAGTAATATACACTGATTCCCTGAGTGTGGTAAAAGCTTTAAAAACAATGAAAAAAACATAGAAATCCTGTCCTTGTCTCACTATACACAACCCTATGCACAATTTACACGCTCAGACAGCATGTTGTAGTGTGCTGGGTGCCAGGGCACCGCGAGATCCAAGGAAACGTGTTGGCGGACCAGCTAGCTGCGTCCGCCCACGAAAGCACTGCCAATACATCCATAGGAGTCCCTGCACTTGATCTGAAACCCTTTCTTAAACGAAAGCTGAGGGACTATTGGCAGCGCTTATGGGACAGGCAAACAAAAAATAAACTTCACCTCATCAAGCCACATCTCGGGAATTGGCCGCCAGTATCGAAGTCACGCCACACAGAAGTAACACTTACAAGACTAAGAACAGGACACACACACAGTACACACTCACATCTTTTGTCCGGTGGTGATACACCTATGTGTGATAAGTGTGGTGAAACGCTCACTGTCCTGCACATACTTATTCAGTGCAGTGGATTAGATGATATAAGAAAAAGGCACTTCCCATCACATTATCGAGAACATATACCACTTCACCCATCCATGTTCATAGGCAAGGAACCAGTTTTTAAATACCAGTCACTGTTGGCATTTTTGAAAGAAGTCGGTAATTTTAATGTCATATACCCAGGCAAACCGTAGCACGACCTCTGAAACGAGGTGGTTGCTGCGGTAGCTACATTAGAGAAAGCACCAGCCTCCCTGCCTTTGGCCTCAAAGGCCTTGAGGAGGCATTCGTGCTATTTTACGTTTGTCGCTTGTAGATATCATACTCACTCGCAACTCATTCCAAACCCATAGATCACATCACGTATCACCACCATAATTTTATACTATATACACAGCTTTTACGCTTCTTTATAGCGCGTGATTTTAGGCCTCTATACAGCCGTAATACACCCTGTCATCGAAATCATTTGGCCATCGCTAACACCACATCAAAGACCTGGCGCTCTTTGGCCACCCATGGCCCTTGCGCCATAAAACCCCACTAATCATCCATGTCCTTGTTGCCGTCTTCATCTGGGATTGTTCAGCTGGCCTGGACTCCTTATTTTCTTGGGGTTGCTCTTGGTTTCCCCTATTTTTGGTCTCATCCTTCCCCTGGCTTTTTGTCCCTTCCCATGAATTAACACTTTCGTTGTACTGACACTAATGATTATTGATTCTTTTCGCCAATTTGTTTGTATTATGTCCCATCTCCACCTCAATTTTCCTTTGTCCTGCGTCTGTTCTCTCCCCACGTTCTCTCCCACACCGACTCACGAGATCCAAGAAATGTTTCTTAACTATGATAGATTCACATGCACACATGTATTTCGATCTGCATATACACTTGTATATCCACTTATGAACTATGATCTACACATACACTTTCTATTCAAAGGCTACATGATTTGTTATATAATCTTTCTTTCGTTGTGTTTTTTTCTTTTTTTTTTCTTTCTTTTCTGATCTTTTTTTTTCTCTTTTTTTCCCCCCTCGTGTTTTTTTTTTCTTCTTTTTCATCTTCTCTCTTGGCCATTTTCACTTCTGTTTTCTGCTGTAGTTTTTTTTTTTCGAAAATATTGTTTTTATTTCTTTTTTTTCCACCTCTTTCTCTTTTCTTTCTTTTGTCAATTTTGTGTTCTGTATTGTTCCATACTTTGTATTTCTCTTTTTTCCCCTCTTCTTGTTTTCATCATTCAATCTAAGGTTTTCGACAAAATCTGACCAAGTCATTATGACGCACAGGCCATTGGATAAATTTGAGCATATAAAATCAATTATGTTTATGTAGGAAGCCAATATACCACTAGGTGGATTTATTTAATATTTTTATTTCAACCATTTTTTTCCCCAAGTTATCTCCGGAGACGAACATATCCATTCAGAGGTTATATAATTCTTCTGTGTGCCTTCAAGAGGTCTATCAGTCTGAACCCGACTCTCCTCGCAGAGGAGAACACCTGATAGTACGTGGTTTCCCACGACAATGGCCATTATTCGCCATTTCTCGTGTATCCTGTATCCTGGTCCACGAGTTTGTTTTGCTGGACTCCTGAAAACAGGAGCAGATCTTTGCGCATCATTTCTCTCTCCAAGCGAGGAAGGTCAGACCCATCTGGTCCTTCCCAGGTGCTCTTGTTTCCGAGGGCCTTCCGGACCAGGAAGACAGTCGGGTTAATCAGTCAGGCTGTCTTCTCCCAATGGCAGTCTATCCGAGCTTATTTTTCTTATAGTACTGTTTTCCTTGTTTTTTGTCCTTTCTTTTCTTCAACTGACCTGAATGGACGAAATCGACCCCGGAGACCACTGAAATACTTCAATTATATGCTCTTCAATCTTTTTTTTTGTTGTTTTTGTTAACCTCCCACCAATTATATGACATGTGCGCACATGAAATTCAATAGTGTAACTGTTTGTAGTGTAACAATGTAGTACAATTTTTTTTCCGCTCCTTCTACAACATCATGTAAAGCGATCGGTAATAAATCAGATTTTAAGTGAAGCTTTTACTTAAGCAGTTGGAAGAGATATACACCCGTGAGCCGTGCCCGGGAGAGAACTTCGTAGGCTATATTTATTAAACATTGGGCTTTCGTCCGATTAACTTAAGATTTTCTTTACGCTTGTATGATTATAAATTCAAACGTTCAACTTGTCCACCTGGACAAAGATGAAATATAAAAAAAAATATCAATTAAATATTAGTAAGAAAATATGGGAAGGGGAAATAAAAGGGAATGGAGAGAGAAAAAAGAAAAGAAAACGGGGAAAAGGGGGAGGGGGGAATGAAGGTTAAGAAAGGGAATCGCAAAATAAATAAATAAAATATATTATAATTCAAAATTAAAAAATAAAATAAAAATGACGTGAAAATATTTGGTTATAAATTTAATAAGTGGTGAAATAAATGATCTCTAAAAATAAGAAAAAGGTGTAACAAAAACAAAAAGGAAAACAAGAAAAGGAAGAAAATACCCAATGTTGGTAGGATGAATTGTTCTTTCACCTAATATTTCTTTTCAGCATTACTTGATGTTTTCTGTATTAATCTTGTTTTGTTGCTTTCAGTTAATTCCCCTTTTTCCCCTTCCCTCTCCTCCCCCCAGCAGAACCCTCCCAAAGTCTACCCCAAGTCTGTCCTCCCTCCCCCCCTTCCCCTGCTCCCAAATCCCACCCTCCCAGCTCCCCCCCCTCCCCACCCCCTCCCCACCCCTTCGCAGTTCTTTAAAATCATGTTTTCTTCATATATAACTTTTTAAATGTTTTTATTAATGTCTTCAACCATTTCTTCCAATAATTTGAGTGATTCGGTATCGTTCAAGAGTTGGTTCTTTTTCCTGGTTAAGGCATTCCCATATTTATTTTTGAGTTTATTCGTATATTTGATAGTTAACCTGCAGTCTTCCAAATAATGATCCAGACTCCTGGCCGTTGAACCACATAAGCATTGGTCATTATTTCGGATTTTAAATCTATATAGATAATGTGGGAATCTACCGTGCCCCGTTAATAATTGTGATTTATTATGATTTGCCACAAAACCATTAGGGATTTCATAAATTGAGGGAATCCATCCCCCCAATATAAGAGTTGCTTTGTTGTACTTCCTGCTTCCATCGATCATTCCATTTAATATAAATTTGTTTTGTGTTGGTAAACTTTTTCGACATTGGAAGATTAATTTTTTCTCCATATTTTATTACCTTTTTTTGCCAGTTCATCTGCAATCTCGTTACCGAAATTGCCACTATGTCCTCTTACATATACCATATTTATTTGATGGTTTTTAATTGCTTCATTTAATCTTGTTTTTATTTTGTTTATATACGGGTTTAGGTTATCAGGATTATTGATTCCTTGAAGGCATGATAAACTGTCTGTAATTATTTGATACCCCTGATCATCTTTCTGTTCCACAACATATTTTAATGCTTCTGCTATAGCTATAGCCTCTGCCTCAAAATTGTTACTGTATCTAGGTAATGAAAACTGTCTTACTGCTATTATTTTGGAAAAAAACCATTGAAGACTACAAATGCTGCTCCTGGATTATTTAAATCACATGAGCCATCGGTAAAAATGTTAAATCTAAATGTTTTATCGATTTGTAATTTATACGCAAAGCTCGTTTTCTCTGCTGGGTGGAATTCCCATTTATCGACTACTGATTTAATGTCCTCCGAATCGTAGATTTCGTTCGGCCAAATAAAGGGTTTGTTTTTCTGCATTATATTATATACTTCCACTTCTTTTTCTATCCTAAACTGAACCGGCGGTAAACTTGCTAATATATTTAATGCGTTGTTGGCCACTGTTCTGTAAGCTTTAGTTATTCCTAATAATGGTTTACGTTGAACTGATTTTAATTTTTTCCCCATAATTGATGTCTTTCTATACCATATCGGTGCTGCATATGTAATTATTCTTTCTGTTGCTCTTTTATATATTTCTCTTAAATGTTTCTCCTTTATACCTTTATTCTTTCCAGTAAACCTATTTAAATTCATTGTCAGTTCCGATACTTTGTCTTTTATGTATTCCAAGTGATGTAAGAACGTAAACCTTTCATCAAATACTACCCCTAAAATTTTTATCTTGTCTACTAGTTGAATTTTATTACCACCTAGTTTTAATATTGGAGGGCTTTTTTGTACCTTCCCTTGAATAATATGTATTTGGATTTTAGTGGATTAAACTCAATTTGCTTTGTTTTCCCCCAATTGTCTATTATTTGTAAGGTTTTATTTGCTATTTGTTGTAGCTCTCTTTTAGACTTACCCTTCACTATTATTACTACATCATCAGCAAATGCTTGAATAAAAGCTTTTTCCGGAGTTTTTTTCACTAACAAATCTGATATCATTATTGTCCATAATAATGGGCTCAGAGGTGACCCTTGCGGGCAACCTTTCTTTAGTTTCATCCTTAAGTTTACCTCGCCATTTTTGTATGTTATATATCTTTCCCTCATGACTGATTCCAACAGTCGAATAAGATTTTCAGGACAGTTTTTTCCCGTTAGATATTCCAATATATTTTCTAACCTAATTGAATTGAACGCATTTTTGATATCTAGAGAAATTAATAAAACCGATTATTTGTCTAAAAATGCCTGTGTCACTTTCTTTTTTATATTGTCCAGTGCATTCGTAGTTGATGTCATGTGTTTAAAACCGAATTGATTTCTTAAAAGGAGTTTCTCTTTATTCAAAGTAGTAGTAAATCCTATCCTTCAATAATTTTTTCCAATATTTCGCCGAAAATCGAATTTATTGCAATGGGCCTAAAATCTCCTGGTTTTTCTTGATGCTTTGTTTTTGGAATTAAAATTACTTTCGATTCTTTCCACTTCTCCGGGAAATACCCCCCACTTTAAACAGTTATTAAACAATAGATAAAGGAATTTTTTATGTTTACTGTATAGTCCTTGAATTACCTCTGTTTTTATACCATCTGGACCCGGTGATACATCCTTTCGTAAATTTTTATCACTGATGTTATTTCTAATTCTGTAAACTCTATGTCTCCCCTAAATTCTCTTTTTGCAGTTTCTTGGTGAAAGGTGCCATTACTTGTATTCGCTTCATTCTCTTCATTCAAGGTATACAAATTCCCTAAAATATATTCTACAGTTTCTTTTAAATTAACTTGTTCTATTATTGTCAGGTTTTATGATGCTGCTGATAATCAACGGTTTTTTTATTTGATCTCTTGCAATCTTGTAAGCCAAGTTGAAGGGATTTTTGGTTGCTTTTGATATAAACTCATTCCAGCTATTATCTTTTGCTTTCTGAATATTTTCTATGTATGCATTATGTTCGTTATAATATTCATTTTTGTATATTTCGCGTATATCTCCTCTACTTTTCTTAAACCTTCGTTTCATAGCACGCACTTTTTTCCTTTGAATTTCCAAATCCTGTGTCCACCACATTTTCCCCTGTTTTTTATCCCTGGTAAATCTATTTTCATACTTTTTGTATAATTTTTTCCAAAGTGTCATAGAATTTATTAACCAAGTTATTTAATTGAAGTGATGTCTCCAATTTTCTTACTTCTTCTTCCCAATCCATATTTAACAGTTCTTGCATTGCTCTAACTTCTCCTTGTTTTGTTAGTTTAAATAGAGGGGCTCTTTGAGAGCCATATAATTTTATTTTTATGTATCTATGGTCACTGCATGTGTTATCGTTCAAAACCTTCCACTTATTAATTTTTCTATACATTGTTGCTGAAACTATGGATAAGTCTATCCAACTTTTACCTCTGTTACAATGAAATATCGGATCACTCTCTTTACTATTTAGTAGTATAAGGCTATTCCTAATCACAAATTCAGTTACCTCTTCTCCTCTGTTATCCGTTAACTCTCCTCCCCACATTTTGCTTTTAGCATTGAAGTCTCCTGTTATCAAAATGTCATGTGTATTCGCTAATCGAATTATTTCTTCTTAGTTAACGTTGGTTCTATTTGTTCTTTTGGGGGAGAATAATAATTTGTTAATAAGGTTTCCGTTTTATTTAAAGTAGTTTTAAATACTACCATGTTTCGTTCGATTAGTATTGGGAACACTGTTAGCTGTTCAGCATGAATAATCGCTGCGACCTTCGGATTCTGCTTTGCTGCCAAGATTTTATGTTTCAAAGGGAATCCAATTACCTTGCCTCTTAAGCTATAGGGTTCTTGTACCAATGTTATTATTTGATTATTCTCCTGCTGATATGCCCTTAATGCTTGAGTTGCCTTAAAAGCTCTAGCTAAATTCACTTGAACGATTTGAATACCTTCCTCAGTTTTATTCTTACTGTTCCAATTGTGATTTGCCATTATTATTAAATTTTATTACCACTTACCAATGGCTGATCCTCGCTAATTAGGCTTCTGCCAATTCCAGCTGACGAACAATTTTTTAGCGCTCTCGCTCCCTTTTATCCCTATAAGTAGGGCAGTTGTTGGACATCATCGAATGGGTCGCCATTTCTGATTCCAAGCCATCCTGTTTGCAGGCGCTGCATTCATATTCTTCTGACCTGCACTCTTTGAAGTGGAACACTGCATTCCGTGCATTGCGGTGTCTTGGCTTGACACCATCTCTGTGTGTGACCGTATTTTGCGCAGTAGGTGCATCTTGGAATGAATGTGTTGTCAAAGGTTGGACACCTGTTCCATCCAATGTTCACTTGGGACTTATGTTGCAACTGTTTCCATGCCCTGATTCCTAGGCTCAAAACGACCGTTTTTCCCCGCCTGCCTTTCCATGTGTTCGTTATCTTCAAATCCTCTTCCCCACATGCTAGTCCATTCTGTGAAATAAGCTTCTGCGTGATTTCTTCGGGTGTGAGATCCTCATCTACACCGATAATCTTTATTTCTGGCCGTTTCAACTTTGGTTGTTGGGTTTTCATTTTAGAGCTCAAGTCTGGGTCCTGTGCAATGAACCTTTCTAGGTTCTTCAGTCCTTCTTTTGATGATGCTGTCACCACCACTCCTTTCTTCCCCAAACGCATTTCCGGTTCGTGTAATCCGAGCTCGTGTGGGTCCACCCTTTTTTATGACATCCTGGAGCTCATCCGAGTTCAAACTATCGGATGTTACCAAGAGTGCCAGTTTAGCTGTTTGCCTTTCTGTTTCATCATCTTCCCTTTGAAAGAAATCGGTGATCTGATTTCCCTCCTTTTCCATGCTTTTCTTGCCTGTGACTGCCTCTGCATATGATGGGCCCGTTGACCTTGCTTTTTGCTCTTTGTCCCAAGCTCCTTCCAATCTAGCGATCTCGTGGGTAGCTTCCAAGGCCAGGCTCTTCAGCTTGGAAAAGTCTGTCAAAATTCTGTCCAACAGCTGCTCTTTTTCTTGCTCTCCGGCAGCCAATGCCAGGAGAGCCTTCATAAGAGATTTATCTATTTTCGTCACTTTTTTCAACATTTGCGTTGCCACTGAACCTTCCTTTTGGGTGTCTTGATCCGTTCCTCCATCTTCTACTTTGTCTTCTTTGTGTTCTGTCCTCTCCCGTACCGCATCCCGCTGTGTCTGTGACTTTTTACTCTCTCCTAGAGAGTCGTGCATTGTCCTTTCATCCCTCTTACTTGTGCGGGTTTTCAACTTAAGTTCCTTGTCCTCTGTGAGACTCTCCCAAGTCTCCGGTAAATCTTCTTCTGAAGACCAGTCATCTTCATACTCTGAACAAGGAGTAGCCAACTTTTTGTGTCCCTGACCACCGTCTGCAGAAGTTGGCACATGCACCTCTTTTCCTTCAAGAGTTCCCTCTCCTCTTTTTTCAAGCGGTTGCTTGTTGTTTGCGCTTGTCTTCTCCGTTGCCTTTCTTTCGTGGCACTGCATTATGCCTGAGTTTGTCAAACCGGTCCCTTCTTTTGACTGGGTATCTCTGTGTTTGGTATTCCTGTTGTCCACTGCGCTACTCTTCAACATTTCCTCCTTTGTCACCTCTTTTCTTGTTCTTGCCCATCATGAAACTCCACAACCCTTTGGGTGAGGGTCTTCAGGCTAAGTGTCGGCTTGTTTCTTTCAATATATTTCTTCCTTTCTCCAATCTGTCAATTTCCTAAGTCCCTGGCCGCTCTATGTCACGCACTAAGCGCCGCCGGGCGAGCTACGCGCTAGTTGCGTGCAGTATGCACGGCAAAACGCCCAGTTGCGTGCAGTGTGTATTTCTATGGGGGAAAGGTAATTTCAAAATTCTTTCTAATTTACGATATAATTCATGAAATACTGTCGGTTCGTCTTTCAGTCCTTCCTATCCTTTCTACTGACAGCAATATTTTTTTTCCACACGCGATAATAACCGCGATATGCGTGGATTCGGTTTTGAAGCCGTTTCGGTTCAAAATGGCTGCCCTTGTTGACGGTTTTTGTGCCGGTTTTTCAATTGCTCATTGTGGCGTTAATACGGCGAAATACTCTTTGATATTTTAGTATTCTATAGATTCGAGCACGTAGAATACGCAGATGAGCTCTGTTTTAACGGATGTTGTTTGGATTTTGTTGATTAAGCCGGATAAACTTTTCTACCGCACCATGTGACTCCTATGGGCAAAATACATGGTGACATTAAAACCCTTATAACTTTGCTTGTAGTGGACCTAGAGAATTGAAAATTTTATATTCTTGTTCCTCTCGCGAATTCGCTGGAGGAAATTTCAAGATCGACAGATTGGGGGAAATATTTAAAAATAAATGTTGAACTTCTGAATTCTTGAGGAGACCATGTGGTTTGTTTACATTCGTAAATTCACACTTTTTGACGCAAGTACACAAAATAACTCTCAGAACCTGGTATTTTCGTGATCGCGAACCATTCACGGATCGTTTAACACCAAATATGACCAGTTATCAGCACTCTTTCTCACGAAAAGAGGATAAAAAGAGGAGCTCACTCACCCCCCTGCTGACCGGTCCGGTGGCTGGTGGTGCTCTCGGGCCGAGTAAATAGAAACTTCATACCTACTCATAACTTTCTTCTAGTTGTGGGTGACCTCACGCAAATAAACTATTACTTCTAGCCTTTTGTCATGCCAGGTTAACTGTGCCTTTGCGTGCGTTCCCTAAGTTTCTGGAGCGCAGTTTCTGAAACACTGGTTTGGACCGACCAAGGGAACCTTGCCACTTGCAAACACAAAACCTTATAATTAAAAGGTTTCGCGAATGCAAGTGGCTGTTTATAAAATGGTCGAATTCATGTAGGAAGCTTGTTGGAATATTCCCCTCTCTAGTAGGAACATTGACTCCGTGCATGAATGTTGTCGTTGGCGTTTATTTGTGTTAGGTGTGCGTGGCCAAGATTTGAAATGGGCAGGATTTGCCGTGATGGTGATTGTTGTGTGATGCGGAAGAAGCATGGTAATGCGCAAGGTGGTGCATGGGCCTCGACAGAAGCGCTTGAGAGACGCGGGACATCTCGGCAAGCGGCAGACGCACCGGGAGATAGAATACCGGGTCACGCCCCGACACCATGATTCTGCCCTGCTGGTCCGGACCTCGTCCTGGCTTCCACGATCGCGGGATCCTACTAGGTTGAGCATCGCCCCACCTGTCCCCGGCAGCTGTCTCTCTGGCGACGTTACTGGCGCTGACCTGTCACTGTACCTAGCGCTACTGGAGGCCCGCACACCAACAAGCGCATTGCCGCGCTTCGTCAGCATCACACAACGATCACCATCACAATAAACTCCGTGCACTTCAAATCTCGGCCCCACACACCGAACACAAATACACACCAACGACAACACTCATACATTGAGTCCATGTTCCTACTACACCCCCTAACTGGATTCTATCTACATTGCTTAAGAGCGTCACTAGTTTAGTCTCCAGGCATGCTCATTGGGTCGAATATAGTAGCCCCTATACACGCACATCCATACACCTATACATTTTAAAGAGCCCTGTCCTGCAACCCTACTAGCGTCTGACATTATTGTAGTCCTTGAGCTCACTTATGTTAACGGAACAGGGTAGGCTCCCGTGTATTTGGAGGCTTCTTTAAGTCCCATTTCCTCTGAAACTACTACATGTAAAGCGTTCGGGTTTGTTTCATTTTATTCGTCAGCGTCTCTTCTTGCAAAGCAACTACGACTATAACTGTATTTCATGTGTTGACATTTTGGCGATTTTGTAGCAAAGCAAGTATTTTAGTCATTGTTTTTTTTTTTGAGAAACTGCTAGAATAATTAAACCTATTCCGCATAGGTGCACCATTCCAGTTTAGAAGCTTCGCACTGATGTTTAGTTTATTCTGGTAAAAAGTCAGCCTTCTGGTTTTTCAAGTTATGATAATAGGGCAAATGTACCAAAAAATTGACTTCGAGATATTGAGAGTTAAAAAGGACAAACAAGTTCATTTCACATGTTGTTGAAAAAGTGAAGGTATACTGAGTAATTTAATTAATAGCAAGCTGCCTTATAGTCATCACACGAGTCAGCTTCTCGCTTTTTTTTTCTTGTTTTCTTGGTTCCCTGGCTTGTTTTGTCATATCTTCTGTCTCTATAATGGCCCAATACTGTCGGTCGTGGTCCAACTCAACCAACCATATAACAATGTTGCGCCCTGGTGATATACCAAACGACCTTGAGAACGCTTACTCGGGCTGTGCACGCCTGTTTGAAAGTTAGAATGTTTCAATGCTGGCAGTTGTGAGGGCTTCGATTTAAAAAAAACACAGTACATTGTGCTCTCTACGAGTGCCAAGGTTTCTATGCATTGTGTGCAGACAGAGTTACTCGTAACCATGGTTTGTATAAGCTCCAGATTGATCAAAGCATAGCCATTGGCATTACAAGTAACATCTTGTCCTTGCGGGGATGCGTAATGAGGACAAAGCTTACTTGCTGAAGTGCTCGCACGAGTGTTCCCGGTCTCGTTTCTGTTAGCAGTCGAAGCTTGTTGATTTGCGATTATACTGCGCTTTCTGAACAGTTTCTTTGATTCGTCAATTCGAGAATATATTTTGTCGTCGCAACAAAATAAACAAAGGCACAACTAAACTGAAAATAAACGCACAGAACCACGTCTCCCTGCGCTTATCACACACACAAGGTAAGTAGACTTGCTAAATGCGACGCGCATTAAAAAAAACTGCAACATATGCTTTTAAGTAGCCGAAGTAATTCTTTTAAAACCGGCTACGCTCGGGGAAACAACCAGTCTTGCTTTTTAAAAATTCACTTGAGGTAGAAAGCTCAGGTTGCGCACCGTCTGAGAAAAAGGGGCGTGGCTTCTCATCTGTTGGTCTCGAAAACCTGGTCTTTCTGGCTCAATCAAAGCGCGCTAAAATGTGTGGGGCACTGGATATTGTTCAGGAAGGCTTTATCATTTGAAAGAAGCGACTAACCAGATTTCAATTTTTTACCCTTAAGCACAAAATATACTAGTGAACGAAGATTCACTAATCAGCTTCCCTGATTATTTAGATTACAGCACATGTTTTGACAAATTGCAGTAAATAAATTGCGAGGCGCAAATACTTAAGATGAAATGTGGTGGTTTAAGATATGAGTTTGTTTTATGTTACCTGCTGCAACACATACCTAGTCAGCCGCTGCATAAAATTATCTCAGCTGTGTATCGGAAATTTATTGTTGTGTGCTATATTGGAAATAATGTTCCTGGGGAAGTGTTACTCAAAACCTAGTCGCACTTTTTGTCATAGCCCGCAATTGTACTGTCATCACTGGTGTGCTCTTTAAAATTCCTCGTAAAGATATTCTATTCACACTTGTCATATTTTGTTGTATCAACTTTTCTTGTCTTTACAATTTTAGGTGCTTTAAAATAAATACATGGATAATCATATTTTATTCATGTATGACTATCATGCTTGTTTTTTACTGTTTATTTTTCTGTCCTCTTTATAGAGCTAGTCTTCACTGATGCCTCATTTAGTCTTAGAGTCTGCTGTGATTGTTATGACCAAGTTTGGTGGACCACGTGCACTGGTGGTTCTGGATAGTCCAAGAAATTCTTTAAGCAATGCTCGTTACAGATACGACTATTCTGTTATTTCATGCCCAGTTTGCTTTTCAGTTATATTCGTTTGAAGCAAAGAGAAACGATACTCGGCGTTGGTCCCGCAACGTGACACGTCGCATGATCATCGAACTTGGTAGTGTCTCCAACAGAGTGATCCTTTGCAGCAGTACGCGCCGCAATGAAATGAAGTGACCGCCAATTGTCCATTCAGGAAGCCTCTATAAATGTGCACACTGCGTTTCAAGTCATTTGGAGAACGACACAGTGCGCGATGCACCTTTATAGTTAGAGTGCAAATGTACATGTCACTAATGAAAGGGATATACTTGTCTCTTTGTCTCATAATTATATCGTAATATATGGAATGAAAAAAGCTTCAGCCATAGCTTGTTACTTCTAAGTTACCTTCTTTAAATTCTCCCTCAGCAATCATGGCAATGCAATTAACAGTGTATTTAACTGTAACTGTAATTAACACTGACTCCGAACCATCTCAAGCTTAGTGGTGTCAAGTGCTGTCGAGGGTTTCAACTACTTAGGCACATTCAGAGGTGGAGGTTATAACGTACGTGTGCCATAGCAGCTAATGTGTACACTGCCTACATGTTCTCGAGTTGCCAAACAGAAAACCTGGCATTTTCCCTGCCTTGGCGTTTCCATGTAGTTACCCTATTTCTGTCACGATGATCCTAGATGTGCAAAACACGGAGCCATCTATACTATATTACTTTAACTATTTAATGTTGATCAACGTGTAAGACAGGTTTGAAGAGCTCTTCTTTATAAACAGGTTAAGTACTAATTTTGTAATTGTGCACATAGCCCTTCCAATAGTACGGACGACCACCCTTAATTACATTTTTTTTTGCGTGGCTAATATTCACTATTCACTGCCTGAAATTCCAGGCTCAACGACTAAATAAATTTTTCTAAGATTGTATAACTTAGGCTATGATTTGTTGGCTACATAGTGCCTGCATGACATGGCAATCTAGCTTGAAATCATGAGTGGTGGTGTCTGCAAAGGGCGATTTTTATGAATATTGCTGAAATTTTGCAACAATACGCTGCAGAAGAATGGAATGCCAGTGCAGGTTACACAGAGCAGTTGAAGTGGTATGTGCTGCAATGCTTCTTTGCAGGCTAGTTGGTTCATACTTGAAAACTCCACTTGCTGCGCAAACAGACCGGAAAAGGAGGCAGATAGGAAAGAGCGCAGACTGTCAACTGTTTATTATCAGTACGTACACGAAGCCAATATATTGGCATGCCACACTGCGCTATCACGATGCGCACAAAATTGTCATCCGTAGAATCTTGGTGGAATAAAAAGGTAAAAAGAAAAGTAAACCGATATAATAGAAGTGTACACCTTGTGATTACGCAGTAAAAGGTTGTGGCGTTTGCTACAAACGAGGTGTTCTTTTCACGGCTCTGTTTGCTGTACCTTTTTAAAGGAATCCTGGTTTTGTGCGCATCGTTATGGCGCAGTGTCGCATGCCTATGTATTGGCTTCGTGTACTGATAATAACCAGTTGGTAGTATGCGCTCTTTCCTGCCTCCCTCCTTTGTCTTTCTGCTTGCGCAGCAAGTCCAGTTTTCTTGTATGTGCTAATGTGCATACCTGTTCAACTTCTCTATGTAGCCTGCTGCGGCCTTCGATACTTGTGCAGTGTATTATTTGTGAATTATCTGTGTGCATTAACATGAAATGCTGTGATGCTGACCTATACATGCATAATCTGTGTGTTACTTTGGTAATGAACTATAGTTATCAATAAACTTTTCTGTTACATTTTTATTGCAAAGTGAATCTGAATTTATCGATTATCGATCTGTATTTATCGATTTGACGAAGGCTTTTGACACAATAAATCATTGCGTACTACTTGCAAAACTCGAATCATTTGGCATGTCTGGCCCTCCACTAAACTTCATTAAAAGCTACCTCAGTAATCGGTCTCAAATGGTAAATGTTAACGGTCATCTTTCATCACCCAAGTTAATTAACGTAGGTGTGCCACAGGGATCAATTTTAGGCCCACTTTTATTTTTGATGTTTATTAATGACCTACCTACCATTCTTACCAGGACCAAGTGCATACTGTACGCTGACGACGCAACCATCTTTACATCATCTAAATCAGTTTCTACGCTCCAGACTGAGCTCAACGCAGATTTGCATAAGATAACTTCATGGTGCCAGGGCAATCAGCTACAGATCAATGCTACTAAAACCGTCTTTATGGTATTTCATTCCCCGCGAATTTCACTTGATATACCACCTACTCTTCACATCGGCAATAACGTCATAAACATATCCAGTGAAGCGCGGTTTCTTGGCGTCATCTTAGATACTGAACTAAAATTTCATAAACATGCCGCTTCACTCGTTAAAAAGATTGCATTTGGAATCCATGTTATCATCAAGACACGCACGTGTTTTCCGCCTCACATCATACGTTCTTTGTATTTTGCCTACATTCACAATCATATTTCGTATTGTGTATCATCTTGGGCCAACACATATTTCACGCACATTGAACGATTTGCAGCGACTACAGAATCAAGCAGTTAGACTAATGACTTTTAGCCCATTTTACTCGCCCAGTATCTCATTGTTTCCAAAGCTTACTCATACTCTGATTAAGACAATTATTTTGTTACAGACTGTCCATAGTTGCCTATAGGCTCATCACGCATGACATTGTCATTGCATGCATTGATCATCACCAATTAACAAATAGCAATATATTACCCGGTTCTCCCAGAGCAAAAATCTTCTTTTACCGACCGTAAGGACAAACTATGACAAGTTCACTTCCCTATTTACAAGCATAACTATTTGGAATTCATTGCCTTTCGAATTAAAATCATGCACAACATTCATATTTTCACCTCGCGCAGCAAGAAGTACTTTGCTCAGGAATTCATCAACTCATCTGAATTGTGTAATTAACTCTTAACAGCTTTCAACATTTCTGTGCTTCAACATTTGCTTTTGTATAACTGACACCACTGATAATGAAACTAGTTGCATCTGTCATGAAGAGTTGTTCATTAATTTTGCTTTGTTATTCCTGTTTTATCAGTTGCTTTTGATTATTTTCTGGCCATTTCTTTTTTCCTGTAGTATTACCATTATGTTATGTATTGATTGTATTGTTATTGTTAATCAAGCTCATTAATCATTGCTCACACGTTCGCATCTTTTGCTGTATTTTTTGTAATTACCCCACGCATGTAGCCATAGGATGATGATGATGCTAGATTTTAATGGCGCAAGGGCAACTTAGGCCAAAGAGCGCCAAACACAGGGTTGTTGGTCGACTCCTTTATTTAAAAAAAACAACTCAAGGTGAGAAGAATAAAAGCGTGGTGTATAGGGCCTGAAGTTAAGTGTATTGACTATGTGTGATGAGTTATAAAACGGGCAAAACTTGTGGGCTTTACAAAGTCACGCGGCCCCGGCAACAGTCCTTGTCAGGACAAGGAGTGCGTGCTGCATGACATTTGAAAAAAAAAATTAATCTCAGTGATTCCCTGAAGATTGAGAGAAGGCTGAGATTAGTGAGAGTATGAAATAGAATGTAGGAAGCCTACACTTGCTAGGAACTTTAAAACTACTTTTGGGGAGAACATGGGCTCGTCACCAAGGAAAAATAGTGGGTGTGGTGGCATGTGGCTTTTGTACAGCTCTGGGAAGTGATTCCGTCTTTCTGGTTCGATGCACGGACACATGATTAAAACATGGACAACGGACAGCACATCACCACATTTTGCACAGTGTGGTGTTGGAGAGTTGTTGAGAATATGTGAGTGTGTTGCATGTGTATGACCGATCCTGAGTCTGCACAGTGCAACCTCTCGGTGCCTGTTACGTTTTTCTGTTGTATATCTTCCTATTCTTGGTTTTACAGTGTGCAATTTGTTTTCGTTTGCTGCGTTCCATTCCTCTTGCCATTGCCCACGAATTCGGTTTATGATGAGTGGCCTCAGGTCCTCATACGGGAAAACATCTACGTCTGCTGAAGGGCGGAGTGCAGCCGACTTCGCAAGGTTGGTCCGCTGCCTCATTGCCAGCTATGTTGCAGTGTCCCGGAATCCAGCACAGCGTAATTTTAAGCTTGGATTTGTAGGCTGACATGATGCATTTTAGAAGAGTATTAGTTACTGGATTTTTGTGTACCTTAGCAGAGGACAACGCAGTCACTGCACTGAGGGAATCTGTGTATATGATGGCGGCTGGTTCTTTCTTCATTAAAATATGCCTCACAGCTAAAAGTATGCCATAGCATTCTGCAGTAAATATGCTGGTATGTTCGTTCATTGTTTTAGATTCAGAGAACTCAGGACCATGTGCTGCACATGCGACTGCAGATGACTTAGAAGCATCAGTGTAGTACTCAGCACACCTGTATTTTGCCTGCAAGTACATAAAGTGCTGATCTATTGCCACCGCGAGGCCATGCTTTCCTACCTCTAGGAATGACATGTCGCAGTTGACAGCCCGCATTTCCCACGGAGCCACAGTGTCCTTATGAGAGCTTAGTTGGAGATTAGAGACCGGTATGTGCAGATTTTCAAGGTGTGATGCCGCTCTGATAGGATACGGTGGTGTAACTGACGGTCGCCTCAAAAACAGGCGGGCATTTGATGTGTCCTGCAGTAGCTCACGAGATGGATGGTCGACATGGGAAAGCACCTTGGTGGCATACATAACGCTTGTGAACTGGCGTCGTCGTTCTAATGACCACCGGTCTGCCTCAACGTACAGGCTAGTTACTGGGCTGGTTCGGAAAGCACCGCTCGCTAGACGAAGCCCAAGGTGGTGCACTGGGTCAAGCATCTTTAATTGCGGATCTCGATGCTGATTCGTACACAACCGAGCCATAATCGATACGTGATAGCACTACACTGCTCATTAGGTTCAACAGACAATCACGATCTGTACCCCATGACTGATGCGATAGAATCTTGAGTAAGTTTAAAGCTTTTAGGCATTTGATTCGCAGCTGCTTGATATGTGTAACAAAGGTGAGCTTTTCATCAACCACAACACCTAGAAATTTGTGGTCTTTCTTCGTGGCTATGGTTTGTCCATTCATTGAGATGTTGGGGGCTGGCCTAATGCCCCGTAGCTTTGAAAAGAGTAAACAGACAGTTTTCTCACAGTTAAACTTGAAACCGTTTTCGTCTGCCCAGCTTGAGAGTTTATTTACTGCCAACTGTATTTGACGTTCACAGATGGCCAGGTTGCATGATTTGAAGCTGATCTGAACGTCATCCACATATACGGAGTAAGAGATTGTTTTGGGCAGTACAGTGCTTAAGGAATTCATTTTAAGTATGAAGAGCGTGCAACTAAGAACACCGCCTTGGGGGACACCGTTCTCCTGTGTAAACCACTTTGATAAGGCATTTCCAACACGTACGACGAATCTACGTTCAGAGAGGTAACTTTCAATGACATTGAGCATGTTTCCTGACACTCCGACAGAGAGAGCAGATCACGGAGAATGCCATAACGCCATGTCGTGTCGTAAGCCTTCTCCATGTCAAAAAATACAGAAAGGCAGTGTTGTTTGTGAATGAAGGCGTCCCTAACATAGGATTCAAATGATACTAGTTGGTCGGTTGTCGACCGGCCAGATCTGAATCCGGCTTGACGACAGTCAAGAAGGCCATTATATTCAAGGTAGTAGACAAGACGGCGATTGATCATTTTCTCAAACACCTTGCACAAGCAGCTAGTTAACGCTATAGGCCTGTAACTAGCAGCAAGTGAGGCATCTTTTCCTTGTTTAAGGACGGGTACGATGACTGCCTCTTTCCAGGCTTTGGGTAGACGGCCAGAGGACCATACGTTGTTGTACAGGAAGAGAATGGCGTCAAGCGTGTGTTCGTGTAAGTGCTTCAGCATGCCATATGTAATCCTGTCTGGTCCCGCTGCTGAGTTGCCACATGTTCTTAGCGCCGCCTTCAATTCGTCTATAGTGAAAGCGGTATTGTATCCTCCTGAGGATGGCCTCCTATCACGGATAGGCTTGCGTTCCTCAGCAAGCTTGTGTCGCTTAAAGGAGTCTGTGTAATGTGCTGAACTGAAAATATACTCGAAGTGTTGACCTATGGCGTCTGCCTGGTGTTCCAGTGTATCACCAGTAGTACTCACAAGAGGCACTGGATGAGCACTGCGTCCTTGTAGAGCTCTTACTCTATTGTACACTTTAGGCGTATCAGTGTAGGAGTTCACTGAGGAGAGAAATGACTGCCAGCTCTGCCGTTTAGATTCTCGTCGCATATGCCTGCCGTTTGCTTTGGCACACTTGAAATTAACTAGGTTGTCAGCTGTAGGATACCTGCGGAATTTCGACCACGCTTTGTTTTGATTCTCACGGGCATTTCTGCATTCCACATTCCACCATGGCCTTCGTTTGTTTCGTGTCTTGTTAGATGCCTGTGGAATGGATTGCTCTGCCGCCTGTATGATATGCAGTGCGATCAAGGTTTGGGATGCATCAATACCGAGGTTTTCAACTGAAGAGCGTGATAGTTGTGAGAGTTCTCGGAATTTTATCCAGTCAGCACCCTTTTCTCTAAACCTGACAGCATTTACAATCGGATTTGTGTTTCCTGTGTGTTTTAAACAAACAGGAAAGTGATCACTTCCATAGAGGTTTTGTATGACAGCCCACTCAGTAGTTGCAAAGAGTGAAGGGGAGCCAATTGCCAAGATCTATTGCTGTGTACGAGTTGTGCGCTGCATTAAAGTACGTTGGCTCTTTTTTATTAAATATGCAGGAGCCAGAGGACAGAAGGAAGTTTTCGATTAGCGAACCTCGGGAATCAGTCCTTCTACATCCCCATAGAGGGTGGTGCGCATTAAAATCTCCAACCAACAGGAATGGATACGGGAGCTGATCAATGAGTTTTTCAAGTTCCTGAACAGAGAGGTGGTGGTCCGGGGGAACATATAGCGAACACAGAGTTGTTATTCTTCCAAAGACCAGGGTTTGTATTGCGACTGCCTCTAAATCGGTAATCAGAGTGAGACTTTGAGAAGGAACTGTTTTCTTTACCACAATAGCGACACCGCCAGATGAATGCGCATTACCTTGCCTATCATTTCGATACACCAGATAGCTTTTTAGAAAGTTCGTGTGCGTGGGGTTTAAGTGTGTTTCTTGCAAGCATAGTGCGTTTGGTTGGTATTCTGCAAGTATTTCATATATGTCATCTAGGTTCTTAAGTAGTCCTCGGCAGTTCCAGTGTATGATACTCTCGGCAGCCATTTTGGTGAATGAGGAGAAGAGGGTGACTTATTCAATCCTGACCGCCTTTATCAGGCGGCTGGACTGGAGCATGTTTCTTTCCTTTGAGGCGGTCTAAAAAGCTCCGCCCCACTTTGGGGGATTCAGTCAGCGTCGGGGACACTGAGGATCCAGGTGTCACCTCCATTGCTTCCGGTGGAGACGCGGAGGCTGATGGAGGTTTTTCAGGAGGGACAGATGCCCTCTCAGTTGGGTGTGTCGTTCCCTGGGGTCTGTTGGAAGTTGACCTCTGGGACCTGGAAGGTTGGTGCAGCCGGCGGCTGCTTGGTGGGGGGGCCGAGATGGACACGCATCGGCAAAGCTGTCCTGCGTGGCCACCGTCACTAGACGCCGCCCGGCCCCCCCCGGCGCGCTGCGTCAGCGTAAGATCTCCCGGAGAGAAGCGATAGCTTCTTCCGGGCTTCAGAGTATGTAATGTTTTCGGTCACTTTGAGCTGGATTATTTTCTTTTCATTTTGGAAAATTTCACATGTTCGTGAGTACGCGGCGTGTGATCCATGACAGTTTGGGCATTCTGCTTGGGTGGCACCGCAGCTTTCAGTTGGGTGCTCGTGGGCGCCACAATTTCCACAGGTGAGTTTTCCGCGACATGTGTTGGATCCATGTCCGTACTTTTGGCATTTAAAGCATCTTCTCGGGTTCGGTATGTACGGGCGGACTTTGCAATGAATGAACGCAGCTTTCACAGATTCAGGCAGGGTAGACCGATTGAACGTGAGGACAATGTGTGGTGTAATAACCTCTTCTCCGTTTCGCCTGATAGTGATACGGCGAAGGGCGACAACACCATGGTCGCGGAAGCCTTCAAGCAGGTCCGAGTCCGTTTCGCGGATCAGGTCGCGCTCCGATATGACGCCTTGGACAGTGTTCAGACTGCGGTGGGGGGGTGATGGACACATTCAGGTGAGCAAAACTGCTTCTGTTTGAGGAGCGTGTCAGAGTGATCTTTCTGGGTCACATCAACAAGAAGATCACCAGATGAAAGTTTCTTAGCATCGTATTTTTTTCCTATCAGGTTCTCAAGAGTTCTAGCGGTCAGAAAAACAGACAGTGCTGCAACCGAGTCGTTATCTGTAAGAGAGTGTATTGTGAGAAATCGGGGATAGTGGTCACTCTCAGTTCGAGTTCTTTTGGAGCTTCCTTCGGTGCGGTTCCTTTTCAGGGACCGATCGTTGAGTGGGGGGAAAGAGTTTGCCATGTGATGCATATGAAGTTCGGCAGCGATGGTGGCCACCCACCACCGAGCCCAACAAGGGGACGCTACAAGGTACAACACTTGAAGTCGCCAGCCATACATCGCTGCTATAACCTAATATAACTACCCGAGGTTGGGTAACCACACAAGGTTAACCCTTGCCGCCAAGAAACTGGAAGTAACTAGAAGAGAGGAGTAGACAGGATAGATTAAAAGTGAGAGAGAAAGACGAAGATGTGAGGAGAGAAAGAGACAGGAAAAGGCGACTGCCGATTTCCCCTTGGGTGGGTCAGTGCCGTCTACGAGAAGCACGGGCCAAAGGGGTGTGTTGCCTCCGCCGGGGGGGCCTTTAAGGTCCAATCACCCGGCATTGGCTCAACCCCCAGGATCCCCTTTTCCCCGGACACGGCTCAGCCACGCACGGCCAGGCATGGGAAGGGGTAGAAACCCCCCCCCCCGTTAGCTCGGGTCCGTGGTGTCGCCACACACCAAACGCCTGCTCGCGCAGACGCCCCTGCGGGGTGTAGCCATAGGAGGTCCCCCCTGTCAGTTTCTCTGAAACTTTGGGACCTCCTGCTGTACTATTCTAACCATGTAACTGAACTGAATTATTTAAAAAACTTGACTTGACTTGACTTGAATGGAAGCTGCTCTAAATTCTCTTGCGAAAAAATGTAAAAGCTATTCACGCATAGCTGCAGATGCTTGTTGTGGCTTTTTGTACTCCACTCTTGTCATACGCCGTTCTTGGCCTGGATGCTTCACATATATACATTGTGTACACCACGTGACTTCCTTGCAAAAATGAATAAACTTGAGCTAGTTCATACATAGCTACATTTCCTGGTGTAATATTTGAAAGCTGCCTCAGACTCGCGACACCGTACTGCGAGAAGTGTGCTTTTTTCTTTGTAAATTACTAAAAAGTCGCCAGGCAAAGCTCCTGAAGAAACACAAATTGTCAGTCAACGGTGTCTTTTCATCATATCTTTCAGAAGAAAATGCGTGCCTTGCAGCAAGGCATTTTTTAAAAAAAATTATTGCGGAGGTTACTCAGACTCACCCATCAAAAATATTTTTTGCACTTTAGGCTCACTCAGACTCGCCAAAATTTTCCTGAGCCGGGCTCACTCGGACTCGCACTCACTAAAATTTTCTTCAACCGGAATCATTCGGACTTCAACTCACAAAACTATTACTCTCCCGGACTCCATCAGACTCAGACTCACGGCCTTGATCTGAGTCTGAGTGAGTCCGAATGAGCATGAGTCCGTTAGCCTAGAATTAGCTTCTTCGACCATGGTGTAAATGCTCTTTAAGACCAATTTCTCACGTAATCGGTGCTCTTGGCGCCTTTTGATATTGTTACGCTGAAGCGGCAACGTTGGGACAAAAGAAGAGGAGAACGAAGTGGTCTGTCTTGGAAGCAACTCGGTGTCGGCGCGTACCCTTCGCTATTCATTCTCCAATAAACACAACCCATCGTAACAGCTTTGGTGGAGGTGCTGGGTACGATCACGGCGCCTCCAACGAACGACGACGCACTGACCGCTGAGTCGCAAGACGTGGAGCTTCGCCAAAGTCGACGAATCGCTGGCCTGCCACCTGCGATGGCTTCTGACGGCAACAACGACAACCTGCAACCTCCTTCCAGTATTCCGTGGCAGCCCTACATCGGGCCCCGAACCTTAGCCGGACACGCCGGGGAAGATGACGACGCATGGCTCAGCTTCTACCAACAGGCGAGTCGGTTTAATGGGTGGAATGCTACCGGCCAGCTCAACAATGTAGGTCTCTTTCTTAAGGGAACCGCATCTGTGTGGTTTGAAAACCACGAAGAAAGCCTGACGACGTGGCAGAAGTTCGTAGATGAAATCAGGAAGTGCTTCGGGGATCCGACAGATAAAAAGAAGCGCCCCGAGCAAACTCATGCAACGAGCTCAAGTTCCAGGGGAAACCTGCACAACGTATATCGGGGAAGTGCTGAAGTTGTGCAAGGCTCTTGACCCTCGGATGGCAGAAGAAGACAAAGTCGGTCATCTCCTAAAAGAGATCGCAGAGGACGTCTACCAGTTCCTAATTGCAAAGATAGTCTGAGTCTGTAAGTGACATCATTAAGCACTGCCGTACATTTGAAGCCCTGAAAGCTCTACGAATTACACCAAAGTTCGGCCGCCTGGACAACGTAACTAATGTCGCCGGTGTCGACGTGCTTCCAGCCCCATCGGACCTCACGTCGTTGATTCAGTAAGTAGTGCGCGAAGAGCTCGACCGACGTGAGGCGGCTTTTCTCGCGACACCTAATGTCCGAGAGCCCTTTCCTATCTGTGACTTTCCCCGCAGGGGCATCTGCGCATGCAGGCGTTTGGTGTGTAGCGACACCACGGACCCGAGCTAACGGGGGGGGGGGGGGGTTCCGACCTCCTCCCACGCCTCGCCGTGCGTGGCTGTGTCGTGTCCGGGGAAAAGGGGATCCTGGGGGTTGAGCCGACGCCGGGTGTTTGGACCTTTAAGGCCCCCCCGGCAGAGGCAACACACCCCTTTGGCCCCGGCTTCACGTAGACGGCACCCCTGGGCTGACCCACCCAGGGGAAATCGGCAGTCGCCTTTTCCTATCTCTCTCTCTCCCTACATCTTCGTCTTTTTCTCTCGCTTTATACCTTTCCTGTCTACTTCTCTCTTCCGTTTACTTCCGATTTTTCCTGGCGGCAAGGGTTAACCTTGTGTAGTTACTCAACCTTGGGTAGTTATATTTGGTTATAGTGGCAACGCACGGCTGGCGTCTGCAGCCTTATACTCTTAAGTGTTTCAGCGTCCCCTTGTTGGACTCCATGGTGGGTGGTCGCCATTGCCGCCGAAATAAACAACACTATTATGGGAACACCTGCATTTCCCCGCCTGCTTGATCGTCTCCCTCTAAAGAGGGTACGCACCGAAGAACTTGCATGTTTCAGCCGACCCAGACTAGCATTTCCCAAATGCCATGTAGTCCACAGCGAAAATCCAGAAAAACAAGCCAGATCCATTTCTCCATTTGTTTTTGCAAAATCTCTGACCGAAGCCTTTGGCCCAGGATACAAGGTTACTAAGATGGCAAGCGGTGATCTTCTGCTTGAGCTACCAGAAAAACACCACAACGAAAAATTTGGCAGTCTTGTAACATTTGGCAATATCCCAATATCTATTTCACCTCATCGGTCAATGAACACCTCACGCGGAGTCGTCTCAGAAACAGACCTTCTAGAATTGTCCGGAACAAGAACTACTCGAAGGATGGAAAGAGCAAAATGTCACGGATGTGAAACGAATCGTCATCAGACGCGACAACAAAGACACACCTACCAAGCATCTAATACTTACTTTTGCATCCAGCACGTTGCCTTCAACAATAGAAACAGGCTATCTTATACTCTCTGTCCGTCCCTACATCCCAAATTCAAGGCGATGCTATAAATGTCAGCGGTTTGGCCACGGTTCGCAGAACTGCCGTGGTCAGGAAACTTGTGCGAGATGTGGAGGCCACGGCCACCCATCCGACAACTGTGTTGCCACACCTCACTGCGTGAACTGTGACGGGGACCACGCCGCATACTCGCGTTCGCGTCAAAACTGGAAGAAAGAAAAAGATATCATCAGTCTAAAAGTCAGAGAAAATATTACATTTAAGGAAGCCCGCAAGAGGTGCTCTCCTTTTTACCACACACCTTATGGTGATGCGGCGCGTCGGGGGGCGGCGTCGCAGCAGCTATCGCCACCTGGACAGCCCGCTCACAGCGAGCTGTTGCTAGCGGCACCTGCCCCCAGGGTGTCAGTAGTCAAGACTCCTGCACACAAACATCAGCCAAGCCCGGTTACCCCAGGGTTGCCGGCTAAGGATCAACCCTCGACGGCAACCTGCGCTACGCGCAGCGAAAGCGCAGGACCTGTCAAAAGTGCCCGCGGTGAGTGCAGTCAAGACTGCCTCAGCCATTCCAGCCCCTGCTAGCGCTGGCAACAGCCGGCAGAGTCTGGATTCGAAGGAAGCGCCGTCGGCCACCGGGCTGAAGGGCGCAAAAGGCTCGTCCTCCGAGGCGAGACTTTCTCGGCGACTCTCTCGCTCGCAAGAGCGCGTGTCCGGCACCTCAGAAGAGGGAATGGACACTTCACCTGACTTGACGGCGCATCAAGCGCCTAAGGAGCGGCGAGATCCTCTCGACGGCTCCAGAAAGGACAAGTTGCGCGTTATGGGGCCTGGAAAGGGCTCTGTAACTTAAGGGAATACGTTCCTCTTTGTACAAACAGCACTAGTTTGCGTTCAATATGAGTAGGAGAATTATGCAATGGAAAGTCAGGGGCCTTCTTAGGAACCTTGATGACGTCCAGGAGCTTCTTCACAAACACACACCCAGAGTGCTGTGTGTACAAGGAAACACACTTAAAGCCTACACATACCAACTTTCTTCGACAATATGTCATCTTCCGCAAAGACCGTCGAGATGCTCTTGCATCCTCTGGTGGCGTTGCTATCATAATAGATAAAAATGTACCTTGTCAGGCTTTGCAGCTGCAAACGCCCCTGGAGGCAGTGGCTGTTCGAGCTGTTCTCTTCAACAAGCTCATAACCATTTGCTCACTTTATATACCTCCTCAGCACCAATTACACAAACACGAATTTCAGTCCTTCATTGATGAATTGCCTGAACCATACCTCATCCTTGGTGATTTTAATGCACACAGCAACCTGTGGGGAGACTCTCGCTGTGATGCCCGAGGCCGCCTGATTGAGTAGTTTCTCTTTTCCGCTGGTGCGTGCCTGCTCAATAAGAAGGAGCCAACATTTTTTAGCCTTGCCAACAAAAGTTATTCTTCTATCGATCTTAGCATTGTTTGACCCACCCTTTTACTGGATTTTAACTGGGACGTTATTACAAACCCCTACGGGAGCGACCACTTTCCCATACTATTAAGCACAACAAAAGAAGACGAATCTTCACCACATGCTCCCAAATGGAAGGCTGACGCAGCGGATTGGGAGAGGTTTAGAACTCTTACCAGTATCTCCTGGGCTGAGATGTCGGCCTTGGAAATCGGTGCAGCTGTTCAGTTTTTTACCGCTTTTATTATTGACGCCGCTTCGCAATGTATTCCTCAATCAAGTGGTGTTGCTTCCAGACGTCGCGTCCCGTGGTGGAACGACGATTGTCGCAACGCTCGCAAAAAACAAAACACAGCGTGGGGATTACTCCGCGACTCCCCCCACTGCTGAGAACCTTATTAATTTTAAACAGATCAAATCCCAAGGTCGGCGAACACGCCGACAGGCAAGGAGAGAGAGTTGGGAGAAGTTTTTATCGGGCATTAATTCCTACACGGACGAGGCTAAGGCCTGGAACAAGATAAATAGGATAAGAGGCCGACAAACACATTCTCTTCCTTTAGTCAAATACAGACGGCAACAGCCTGGAAGACCAAGCCAACTCTCTGGGCGCACACTTTGAACGTGTGTCCGAGCTCTGCGAGCTACTCCGGACACGTTCCAAACGTCATAAGACAAATATAGAAAGAGAAAAATTAGAAAGAAAATGTGCGAAAAACGAAGCATTCAACGAACCATTCAACTTAGCTGAGATGCAAGCAGCGCTTAACTGCTGCAAAGAATCTGCACCAGGCTCTGACCGTGTTATGTACCAAATGCTCAAGCACTTACCCCCCGAAACGAAGAAAATCCTCCTCTGCATCTATAACGCGATATGGACTTCCGGCGAGATTCCATCTGCCTGGAAAGAAGCAATTGTAATCCCTATCTTGAAACAAGGAAAGGACCCATCTTGTGTATCCAGTTACAGACCGATCGCGCTAACAAGCTGCTTATGTAAAATCTTCGAAAAAATGATTAACAGCCGGCTGATACATTTCCTCGAAACACGCAAATTACTAGACCCGTACCAGTGCGGATTTCGGGAGGGTCGATCCACAACCGACCACCTAATCCGCATTGAGTCACAAATTCGCGACGCATTTGTCCACAAACAGTTCTTCCTCTCCGTATTCTTAGATATGGAAAAGGCTTATGACACCACCTGGCGGTATGGAATACTCAGAGACCTGTCACACTTAGACATACGGGGTCGGATGCTCAATATAATCGAGAGTTTCTGACTAACCGCACATTCCGCGTTAGGGTTGGAAATGTTCTGTCGCGATCGTTCGTGCAGGAAACCGGGGTACCACAAGGGGGGTGTACTTAGCTGCACACTCTTCATTATAAAGATGAACTCCTTGCATCTTTCCATCCCACAAACTGTGTTCTACTGCACATATGTGGATGACATTCAGATAGCATTTAAATCTTGCAATCTAGCCATTTGTGAGCGGCAGGTCCAGCTTGGACTAAACAAGGTGTCCAAATGGGCAGATAACAACGGGTTCAGGATAAACCCACAAAAGAGCACCTGTGTTCTTTTCTCTAGGAATAGAAGCCTGCGCCCAAATCCCGAAATTGAGCTACATGGTCAGCGGATACCGGTGGAGGCGGAACATAAATTTCTAGGATTGATTCTTGACGCGAAACTCACATTCATACCATACATCAAATCCATCAAAAACAAGTGCATAAAAACAATGAACATTCTAAAAGTGCTGTCACGGACTGCATGGGGTAGTGACAGGAAGTGTCTAATGAATCTTTATAAAAGCCTCATCTGGACGCGCCTAGATTATGGGGCCGTTGTGTATCAGTCTGCCACCGCAAGCGCTTCGAAGATGCTCGACCCCGTTCACCATCTAGGCATTCGCCTTTCTACGGGCGCTTTTCGAACGAGCCCCGTAGAAAGCCTCTACGCTGAGTCCGACGAGTGGCCGCTCCACCTGCAAAGATCGTACACGTCCCTCACATATTTTCTCAAGGTGAACGCAAACAAAGAACACCCCTCACACTGCACTGTCAATGATTTAACGAGTTCTACCCTCTTCAACAATCGTCCTGCGGTGAGAGAGTCCTACCCACTTCGGGTGAGAAGCCTTGCGGAAGATATGGATATTCCACTTTTTGAACACCGTTTGATGGCCCCCGCTGCACATCTCCCCCGCCATGGATTGGCAGCTCATTGACTGTGACGTATCCTTCTTGGAAGTCACGAAACACGCACCCATTGCACATATACTTACATACTTCCTCGAACTGCAGCACAAATACACATGTCCTGAATTTTATACCGATGCCTCGAAATCTCATACTGGTGTGTCATATGCAGCTGTCGGTCCATCCTTTTCAGATTATGGTATATTGCACCCTAAAACAACCATCTTCACAGCAGAGGCTCATGCCATATTTGTGGCTGTCAAACACATCAAGGAACTAAAACTACAACATGCCGTTATATACACGGATTCTCTCAGCGTAGTAAAAGCCTTAGAAACTCTGGAAAAACATAGAAATCCTGTCCTTGTGTCACTTTACTCTCTCTTATGCACGACCTACACACTAAAACAGCATGTCGTAGTGTGCTGGGTGCCAGGGCACCGCGAGATCGGTGGAAGCGAGTTGGCTGACCAACTAGCTGCATCCGCCCCTGGACAACGCCTACCGCTAATACATCCACAGCTGTCCCTGCACTTGACCTGAAACACTTCCTAAAACAAAAGCTCAGGGCGTATTGGCAGCGTTCATGGGATAAGCAAACACAAAACAAATTACATGTTATCAAGCCGAATCTTGGGAAGTGGCCACCAGTATCCAGGTCACGTCACACACAAGTAACACTTACTAGACTACAGATAGGACACACTCATAGCACACATGCAGACCTTCTGTCCGGTGGTGATCCACCCATGTGTGATAAATGTGGAGAACCACTTACGGTTCTCCACATCCTCGTCCAGTGCAGTGAACTATACGCTATGCGGAAAAAGCACTTTTTATTGCCCTACCGACAACAATTACCTCTCCATGCCGCTATGTTCATCGGTAGGGATGCACTTTTTAAATATGAATCATTATTCGCATTTCTAAAGGATGTACATAGTTTTCACTCCATTTTCCAAGGTGACCCGTAGCACGACCTCTAGACAGAGGTCGTCGCTGCGATGCCTACATAAGGGAAGCACCCGCTTCGCAGCCCTTGGGCGTAAGGGCGCTGGCGAGGCATTGGTGCTATTGCCATGTATCCCCATCCTAGTTTTATAACCGCGAGCACCGCCATTCATTCCCGCTACCGCATCTTACGTCACCTTCATGATTTTAATACCAATGTTTTACCCGCCTGACGGCGCGGAATTTTAGGCCCCTTTACAGCCACGTAACAGTATCATAGTTCACATCTTGTACATATCACCGTAAATCACCAACCACTATTACTCAAACATCATCGTTCATGGCGCTATTTGGCCAAGTATGGCCCTTGCGCCACTAAAACCAACATATCATCATCATCATCATATCTGTGACTTTGGCGCGACGATTATCAAAGCCGCCTCCCTTGATGCCTACAACTAGGCGCCTCGTCCTAGAGTGCCAACACCTACTACGAATCCGCATCCGTATAACCAGTATATCGGAACGGAACGAAAACCGAAAACGAAAAACGAAAAAAAAAACGATATTTTTGACCGGAACGAAAACGTAACCGAAACGTTATCCATTATTTCGTTCCGGAGTGAAACCGAGAAATTTTTTATCGTTTTTCGGTTCAAGCAGGAACTTGATAATCCGGGACAACCGAGGTCATGTAACGTGAGCAATAACGCACATCTCAGAGTACAGTACTAGCGCGTATATCAGGCAGGAATTCCAAAGTAGTGATGTGTTGAAATTGGCGAAAAACGAAAAGTGGTAACCAGAGATCTTTGTATTAGCTCAAGGGGACGTTCGTGTGCCTGTGACACATGCCAGCGTGGAGAAAGCATTCTCGGCGAGGAAGTTTGTTTTATACGAACAGCGGTCTCGCATAGAGATGTACTCTCGATGACGGGCTGCTTCTGACACCATGCGCACTCACTTGACGCAAAGCGTTGAGCGTGCTCGAAAAATTCGTATTTCACTTTTGAGAAAGTCTACTATAATTTAGTAGGACACAGGTTTCCGCTGATTTGTAGAAATTCGCGGTAAAATTAGTTGTGCTCCTCTTCATAACGTGGGAAGAACATGTCCTAACCCTGTCCCACTTTTTTAAGAGGAGCGTGAGTAACTATACGACAAAACCAATATATTTATCATTACTCTACAATTTTTTTCAAATACATAACCGTACGAACCGTTACGGAACATTTTCTTTTCGTTCCGGAACAGAAACGGAACGGAACTTTTTGCGGTGGAACGAAACTAAAACCGAAACGAAAAAAATTTCGTTCCGACACCCTGCGAATAACCAGTTGTATGATGTCTACGCACGCGGACCACCTGCCGTTTCTCAGCAGTGGGACGGCCGGGCCATTCATCCTTCTGCTGACATCAGTGCACCCCGTGAGCGTCCCATATGCTTCCCCTGCAGTGTCCGCGGTCATGTCGCCCGATTTTGCCCTCATCGCCGTCGCACGGAAGCGCCGTCCTATCAGCGACCGTGTACTTTCTACCGGCGCAGCAATCAGCACGTTGACGAGACAACCTGGCCCTCTGACTCTGACAGCAAGTCAAACCATCGCGCGAATCACCGCAGCGACTCACCGGCTTCTTTGCGGAGCTTGACGCCGCCGCCTTCACGCTACCGAAGGTCCCCATCTAGGCGGCGCGACCGATGGCGGTGAGGTCGTCAGTCATGTTCAGCTACACGCCGCCATGCCTCCGCCAGTGACCATGTGTCATAATAAGATTTGTGTTTCTGTGTACAATGCTGCTACGTTAGCTTTAGTGGACACGGGAGCGAGTGTCTCCGTTATCAGCATGGATTTCAAAACCCAGTTAGGCCGTAAGGTGATGTTTCAACGGGATAACGCTAACACATTTCGTGCTGTGAGTGGTGAATTGCTCCGACCTATTGCTGTGTGCACCGCGAACGTTTATATCTCTGATAACGTGTATGAAGCCGAATTCAGTGCTCGCTAAATCTACGCATAATGTAATTATGGGTCTGGATTTCCTACAATAGTGCGGTGCCACTCTTGACTGCGGTACCGGCGAGCTTTTCCTCTCTCCTCTTGCAGACCAACCTGCTACCTGTTCGCACACCCTCGCTGTCCTTGAAGATTCTGTCTTACCGTGACGTTCTTTATCCAGCGTTCAAGTTACTGTTGGTAATGTCGACAACGGTGGATTTGATGCTATTGTTTAGGAGTGCCTTCGATCATTGCAAATAAGGGTGTGCTCATGCCTCGTTGTATTATCTCTGTGGCCTGTGGAACAAGTACATTGTGGGTGTCAAATTTATCCAACCAGTCTGTTGTGCTACCAAGCGGTATGCGACTTGCCTCGTTTGAAGCGGATACAAGCCTCAGCATAGACGCCCTAAGTAATGACGCTTCGCACGAAATCCGTGCGCACGAGACTAGCCCTGGTGTCCCTGAAGACTCTTTGCCGTTTCTGAATATGGTCAACAAGGCACTAATCTACGAGAAGCGTCAAGCCCTGGTCAGCGTCCTTAGGAAGCATGCTTCATTATTTGATTTCACCCAGGACGCTACCAAAGTTCGTGTTCCGGACACACGGACTCGTCACAGGATCGACATGGGGTCCGCGCATCCCATAAGGCAGAAACCATACCGTGTGTCCGCATCGGAGCGCAAGGTGATCGCTGAACAGGTGAAAGACATGTTGGCCAAAGGCGTCATTCAAGATTCATCTAGCCCTTGGGCTGCGCCGGTCATCCTCGTCAAAAAGAAAGACGGTTCCTGGAGGTTTTGCGTAGACTACCGGTGCCTAAATTCTGTGACGAAAAAGGAGGTGTATCCATTGCCCCTTTATAGACGACGTTATCGACTGTCTTCATTCAGCATCCTACTTCTCATCTGCGGACCTCCGATCGGGTTATTGGCAGATAACCATGCATTCCGTCGACAAAGAGAAAACCGCTTTTGTCACACCAGACGGCTTGTTTGAATTCAATGTCATGCCTTTTGGTTTGAACAACGCTCCTGCGGCATTGAAAAGGTTTATGGACACGCTACTGCGCGGCCTGAAATGGGAGATTTGTTTATGTTACCTTGACAACATCGTCATTTTTGGTCGAACTTTTGCCGAATGCAATCATCTACTTGACGTTGTTTTGACGTTCCTCGATCAAGCTGCCCCGACCCTGAACTCGAAGAAATGCACTTCGGCCAACGAGAAGCGCTTGCACTTGGACATCTTGTGGACAAGCATGGTGTGCGTCCAGACCCTCAGAAGGTTGCTGCAGTTAGCAGTTTTAAACGACCGCAGTCACAACGCGAGCTAAGAAGCTTCCTGGGTCTCTGCTCATACTTTTGACGGTTTGTGCCCAAGTTTGTTGATACTCCCTACCCACTGACTTCATTGCTGTGCAAGGACAAGGCTTTCGTCTAGAAAGCGGAATGCGATTCCTCGTTTCGTCAGGTTAAGTTCCTTCTCTTGTGTGGACCCATATTGCGCCATTTTGACCCTTGCACCACAACAGAAGTGCACACCGATGGGAGTGGCATCGGTCTAGGCGCCGTCCTCATCCAGCGCTTCGATGACGCCGAGCATGTCATCGCCTACGCCAGTCGTTCGTTGAGCAAGGCCTAGAAGAATTACGCCGTCACTGCACTACAGTGCATCGCTGTGGTCATTGCTGTCTATAGTTCCGTCCATATCTCTACGGGCGGCACTTCACGATCGTTACTGACCACCATTCACTATGTTGGTGGTTGGTCTCCGTGACCCCTCTGGCAGCCTTGCGCGATGGTCGCTACGTTTGCAGAAATTTGACTTTGCAATACGTTATCAGAGTGGCCGCCATCATGCAGACGCCGACTGTCTCTCGAGGCTCCCTCTACCAACAACTACATGTGACGCCGACAATTTTGATGATTTTCTGGCTGCCATCGACGGATGCTGCTTTTCCTGACCTCGCCACTTTCCGGAAGGAACAGCGCAACGACCGCACATTGGATGCTCTCTTTGATTCAGCTGCACAGGCTACAGGTAGCGATGGCTTTATCGTCCAAAATGGCTTGCTCTACAAAAAGAATTACGCGGCTGATGGCGCCCGCCTTCTTTTACTGGTCCCTAAAAATTTGAGAACGCACGTATTCCATGCTATGCACGATGACGCGTCTGCAGGGCACCTGGGTTTGGCCAAAACGTACCACCGCCTACTGGCTCGATTCTACTGGCCTAGTATGCGACTCTATACAGAAAAGTATGTGACCAGTTGTGATAAATGCCAGCAATTCAAGCGACCAATCACTGCTCCAGTCGGTCACCTTCACCCTGTGAGTCCACCCTCATCACCTTTCGAAATGGTTGGTGTGGATCTCCTCGGCCCCTTTCCATGCTCATCAAACAACAACCGTTGGATTATAGTCTGCGTCGACCATATGACACGTTATGCGGAAACCAAAGCACTGCCAACGGCCATGGCAATCGATGTATCAAGGTTCCTCCTCTCTTATGTTATACTGCGCCATGGACCACCTCGTATTAGTGTTAGTGATCGTGGTCGCCAATTTGTGGCTGATGTAGTAAGAGCTCTTGCGTCTCTGTGCTTGTCAGTTTCGCCACGCCACCCCGTATATCCCGCAGACAAACGGTCTCGTCGAGCGCACAAACAGAACATTTACCAACATGCTTTTTGATGTACGTCGACTCCAAGCACAGAAATTGGGATGACATCTTGCCCTTTATCACCTACGCCTACAACACGGCAAAGCATGAAACCTCTGGCTACAGTCCCTTCTATCTTCTTTGTCAGACCACCCCGCTGCTTTCTTGACACCATTCTGCCTTTTCATGCTCATGCGGACTCTTCTATTGCCGAGACTCTCTGCCGCGCAGAGGAAGCCCGTCGCTCTAGCTGAGCTCCGTACCTTGGCGGCCCAGGCCCGCTCCAAGTTCGCCTACGATTCACGACACAAGTATGTGTCGTACGAAAAAAGGGGATAAAGTATGACTTTGGACACCTCTTCGCAAGCGCGGCCTGTACCAGAAGTTTCTGGCTCTTTACACCGGTCCTTTCGTCATCGTCGATCACCTAAGTGACGTCACGTATTCCATCCCTCGTCTACCGTTCTAGGCAGACGCAGCTTGCTCACGTCGCCCGTCTAAAGCGCTGTCATCCTCGTGACTCTTCGCGCACGTGATACTGGCCCACGGGGCTTCGTGTAAGAAAGGAGGAGTGTTACGCTGAAGCGCCAACGGTGGGACAAAAGAAGAGGACAACGAAGTGGGCTGTCTTGGAAGCAACTCGGCGTGGCACGGCTACCCTTCGCTATTCATCGTTGGGTAGCGCATAACTTGACAAAAGACAAAAGAGAAGAGGACAGGACAAGCGCTGGTCTACCAACTGAAACTTTTATTTGAAAAAAAAAAAAAAAATATATATATATATATATATATATATATATATATATATATATATATATATATATATATGCATACCGGGTGTTCAAAGTTAAGCTTTATGGTTTTCTTAAAATTCAGCACTGGGAAGAACATGAAAAGCACTTTTGCAGATAACTTATACATCCAGGGGGGCCACAAAGTGAGACAATAATTATCGCTGTCAGGCGCTCAATTAACTCAGATTCAATAATTAACTTTTTAGTGACTGCAGCAAGCAAGCATGTTTGTATTGAAAAGTTGGAGGCAGTCGCGTTTATACACAGTTCCACTTGTAAGAATTCTTCTAGCATGTCTGTGCTCCGAGATATCCCACTGCAAAGTTTCATTGTGGTTAACGTGATTACGCATGCAAGACAGTCAGCAGTGGCGCCAACTCCTCCCCCGGTGGGCCGTGGCAGTTGCGTGCGTCGTTTAACCTGACAACGGGTTGTAGGCATTGGCAAAGATGATAACGGTTGCCCTTTTGCTACTGGCTGGCGAATGCAAAGCAGTGACTGTTGGTCACATCGGGGAGGAAAATTGCGCTGATCCACAGCGCCCTGCATGCGTAATCATGAAGACCACAATTAAACATTGCAGCGGTAAATCTCGGAGCACAGACATGCTAGTAAAATTATTTCAAGTGGAACTGCGTATAAACGCGACTGCCTCCAACTTTTCAATACAAACATGCTTGCTTGCTGCCGTCACTGAAAAGTTAAATTATTGAATCTGAGTTAATTGGGCGCCTGACAGCGATAATTATTGTGTCATTTTGTGTCCCCCCTGGATATATAAGATATCTGCAAAGGTGGTTTTCATGCTCTTCCCAGTGCCGAATTTTAAGAAAACCATAAAGCTTAACTTTGAACACCCGGTATATTGTAGCGATGCATTGGAACCTAGAAATGGGTTGCACTCTCGAGGGCCTTCTAGTGGATCATCTGCAAAAAGGACGCCGCTCGCGCTGAGAGTTCGTGCCTGGCCGTAGCTGTCGCCATTACGCAGTATCCCTGAGTTCCGGCAAATAAACGCCTTAACAAATTGTTGGAGGTGCTGGGTACGAGATCGAAGCTCCACAGGCATCGAATGGGAGCAGAGCACTCTCCACCAATCCTAGGTTACGTCGTGTCCAAGGACGGAATTCTTCCCGATCCAGCCAAGCTTCGGGCCGTGGCCGAATTTCCCAAACCTGCGTCCGTCAAAGAACTGCGCAGTTTCGTAGGCCTGTGCTCATACTTTCGACGATTCATACGAAACTTTGCGTCGATCATATCATCACTGACGAAGCTCCTTGGAAGTAACGGGCCCCTTAATTCGTGGTCATCCGAGTGCGACGACGCATTCGCCAAGCTCCGCGATTTGTTGACGTCTCCTCCCATACTACGCCACTACGACCCTACGGCCCCAACGGAGGTGCACACAGACGCCAGCGGTGTAGGCTTCGGCGCTGTCCTGGCGCAGCGTAAACCCGGATTCCCCGAATATGTCGTGGCATACGCAAGCCGTACGCTCACGAAAGCCGAGACAAATTATACCGCCACGGAAAAAGAGTGCCTGGCGATCGTCTGGGCCCTTACAAAGTTTCGACCCTATTTGTATGGTCGCCCATTCGATGTCGTCACCGACCATCACGCACTGTGCTGGCTGTCGTCATTGAAGGATCCCTCAGGGCACCTCGCCCGCTGGGCTCTTCGCCTGCAAGACTACGACATCCGCGTGCTGTACCGCAACGGACGCAAGCATGCTGACGCCGACGCCCTCTCGCGCTCCCTTCTTCCTGACGACAAAGCCCCCTGCTCAGTATCTTCCATTGCTGTTTCTGTCATCGATGTGCACATCATCACTACCGAACAGCGCAAGGATAATTGGATCGCCCCGCTGATCGAACTGCTCTCTGATCCGTCCACAACACCATCCACTCGAGCCTTGCGTCGTCAAGCTCACCATTTCGCCATACGTGACGGCCTGCTACATCGACGCAGTTACAACGCCGACGGCCGGCAGTGGCTACTCGTGATACCCCGCAGTCTGCGGTCGGAAATATGTGAGTCATTCCACTCTGATCCACAATGCGCGCACTCTGGGGTGTCCAAAACTTACCACCGCATTCGACAACGCTACTTCTGGCGAGGGATGTACCGCTACGTGCAGAAGTTCGTTCGCTCCTGCCTCAATTGCCAACGCCGCAAACCGTCAACACACATGTCCCCAGCCGGTCTACAACCGTTACCTTGCCCTGACCGTCCGTGACCGCCCGTGACCGCGTGGGTATCGATTTGTATGGACCACTTCCTCTGACGTCGGCTGGTAACCGCTGGGCCATCGTCGCCGTAGACCATATGACGCGATACGCCGAAACTGCCGCCCTCCCTGCGGCTACTGCGCGCGATGTTGCCTCCTTCCTGCTGCACCGATTCATACTGCGTCACGGTCCACCCCAGGACTTCTCAGCGATCGAGGCCGTGTCTTCCTGTCGGAAGTCGTCGAGGCCATCCTCACGGAGTGCCATTCTGTCCACCGCAAAACTGCTGCTTACCACCCGCAGACAAATGGTCTCACCGAACGCTTTAACCGCACCCTCGGCGACATGCTTTCGATGTACGTCGCCGCCGACCACACGAATTGGGATGCTATACTGCCCTTCGTCACCTACGCTTACAATACCGCCCCTCAGAGCACTACTGGTTTTTCACCCTTCTTACTATACGGACGGCACCCGTCGCACACCATCGACACGATACTCCCGTATACGCCGGACCCATCTGAGTGTGCCCCTATTTATGACACAGCCAGGCTTGCTGAAGAGTGTCGCGAGCTCACCAAGACCTTCACGACGAATGAACAAGAGCGGCAGAAGAGTATTCGTGATGGTTCCGCCACTTCTGAGCCCACGTTCCTCCCTGGAGCGCTCGTATGGTTCTCGGTCCCTACCTCCGCAGCTGGCCTCTCTTCAAAACTACTGCCGAAATACGAAGGCCCCCCACCGTGTCATCGAGCGCACATCTCCGGTCAACTACCTGATCGAACCCATCGAACAATATTCGGACATGCGCCGTCGAGGGCGCGACATTGTCAACGTGGAGCGCCTGAAGGCCTGCTATGACCCGCTCATAGTGACAAGCTGTTAGGTCGCCCGGTGGCTCCCTTTTCGTCCCCGGGGTAATTGTAGCGATGCATTGGAACCTAGAAATGGGTTGCACTCTCGAGAGCCTTCTAGTGGGTCATCTGCAAAAAGGACGCCGCTCGCGCTGAGAGTTCGTGCCTGGCCCTGGCCGTGGCTGTCGCCATTACGCAGTATCTCTGAGTTCCGGCAAATACACGCCTTAACAATATATATATATATATATATATATATATATATATATATATATATATATATATAGAGAGAGAGAGAGAGAGAGAGAGAGAGAGAGAAAGAAAACAACAAAAAGCAAAAAAAAAAACATGCACCACGCCAGATTACAACCGATTGCTGAAACGGGTTGCTTGTTCTGATCATGAAACAGATGGCTGACTAATGCAATGGCTATCACACTTCGCCATGTGGTGTGCCTCAGCTATTTCACGTGTGCGTTGATTATATGATGGTGATTGATGATTGAGGTTTGCGCAAAGTGCAACCGCAATCACGGCAATGGCTGGCGAGGTGAGACGAAACCTTCGCTATTCATTCAATAAACACACCCCATCGTAACAATAAGTACCTTGTGATACGAGATATGATGGTTGCAAAAATGTAAGGACATATTTCTAGAATGGGATGACAACATAAGATATATTAAGAAGTTCCCTGGAAGAGTTGACAGGTTTAGCGGAGGTCAAGGCGCCCCCCTACGTAATTCACGCCTCAGATCAATAACTATTGAAATGGTGTATGAACGATACTGCTTTGGAATACGTCTGAGTATACGTGAGTATAAACATGAATCCAGGTAAGGCTGATAGTAATGGCGATGATGAGTAGATAGGAGTGAATACACGAGGGTGCTGTAAGTCTTAGTTTTGTCACAAAATAATGCCAGCACATTGAAGCACACAAAAGTCCTGGATGGATTGGAACTTCCAGTTTTGTGCATACCATGTACCACATTGCTATCACAGAAGTGTCAAACGAACCATGCACTGCCTGGGATGTTTCTGCACATGAAAATTTATTACAATTTATTACAGTGTAATTATTTCGTCGTCTACTGCTGCTAATGTGAATTGGTTGGTAATGCTATCTCAGAACAGCTCGGTACAACTAACTATACTCACACAGAAGGCAACCTTTTGAAACCATACAATGAAAAGGCTCATGATGAAATGACTTAGTCTATGTTGTCATCTATTGCCTGCTGTTAGACATGTTTCTACAACAAGGCACCTCAGTCGAAAAATAAATGGTAGGTCATTAATGCATGAGCAATATTTTCTTGATCTGCATATCTGTTGAGAAGTGTGGCCTTTAACTATAAGTACGGAATTCGTTAAAGGTAGTACACTTCGCAATGCCAAAGAGCAGGAGAACTTGATAAAGCTCGCTACATCTAAATATTAAATGTGAAGCAATCCTTTGCGTACTGCAGGCACTTTTAGCGCGTCTGTCTACGTAGCTATCTGTCTATCCATCAATCTATCTAGCCGCCTACATCCGCGTGCCCTCGTGATCGCCCCCCTTAACTTGGGTTAAACCAAAATTAGTATGGGAGGGTAAGATGGTTTGACGAATACTACTCGTGGCCATGACGTGATAAATGTCACAATCCCGTCTCATACGTCGTCAAACGGTTTCCGCCAGAGACGTGCGGCACATACCCGTTACCAGGAGCGGGTATTGCCACAGGTGATTGACAGTTTATATCTACCTAGGAAAGGCGACAACAGACAGTGGTAATTTTAACGCGAGAACGTTAAGGCGGACATCGGCAGCTGTGACCCGACGAATGCAAAGAATAAATGTCAGGGTCCCAGCAGGAATCGAACCCTAGCATTCTGCGTGCAATCAAGTCTTCTAGCACAAAGCCACGGCCAGGTCTCGGAACTGCGTTTCAAACAGACCTTAATGTCCGTGAAACGTCAATTGTGGTTTCAGTGCTGGCTATCCAATTTCATTAACATCACATATTGTCAGGTGGTCGTGACGTTGACGAAGGGGACAGTCGGTGTGTCAAAGAAACTCTTTATTTGGCCGAACTTGTGGCCGTGAAACTGAAAGTCAGATTACAGCAATACACACTAGCAGTGCTAGCGGCGAACAGAGCGTCGGCCGTCGATCAACTGATCATCACTGGAGCGCGCCGGCTTTTATACATCGCGCGTCGAACATTCTAGCCTTATCGCTGGTCGTCGTGCAAGCTCTGGAATAATCTTGAGTGTTCGCGTGCTGTGCGCAGTAAAGAAAACGGTCTACTACGAACTTGAAGCTTCTCGAACACTGAGGCGCGACCTGCGCCGAGCATTGCTCGCAGTCTTTGTGGGTTTAAACAGATCACATCAAAATAAGCGTGGCAATATGTACTCCTATGATACAGCCGTCACGTCGGGTTAACGTCAATTGTAGCTAAGCGCGATCCACTAAAGTTGATTTATGTAGCAGCGTACAGGGCTACCATCCTCGCCAGCACAGGCGTTACATATCAGCTTACGCTTCTGGTGTTGCTAATACCGATGTTGCTGCTGTCATCGTCACGCAACTGTAAACAACTGGTTATATAAAACATATGCGACTGTTCAACATATACCTGTGCGTACAACATTTGTACATATCTTTAGCGTCATTTCGTAACGTTTCGCTCAATAAAATAAATAGAACGCAGTCACCTTCCCTCCGCATGCTTCGCATAACGTTGATTCCCTAGGTACGTGGGATCTGCCGAAGCTGCTCGATGCTCTTTCGTTTGTAGTGTACATGCTAAAAGAGAACTGCACTGCTCTTGGTAGCGTATTCATATCTATTGAAACAGAGCCTGCATACCCATCATCTTCATGCATGTAAACAAAATATATTTTTTCGCCTCTGACGTAGCAAAGGGGGCGGGGGTTCAACCCGCTGAATTTTTAATTTCGCAAGTTTAAATCTATGTGCGCACACATACAAACGCACGCACGTACAGTCAACCATAAAAGTTTACGGACCACGCGAGCGCGTGCCAAACTGCTTGTCCGCGCCACCTAGCGGTGCGCCATCTACCGTCGACCACAGGGCTGGGCAGGAAATGGGTCTTACTGTTATTCACAGGCCTTTCAATTTTCTACTGCCGCGCTGCACATTGTTAGTTCACAGTTTTCACGCAAAACATTTATCTGCAGCATGACCGTCACACTTATACTTTGATAGCAGGATCAAAGATATTACGGCGTGCCTCGAACGGCGTACCGTTAGGTAGTTATCATTTTGCGAGAAAGATTGAGACTGATAACAGTTATGCCGACAGACTAATCTCGAGAAAGAAGCAAGTAGTCGCGGCTACCAAAGAGCGCGTCGCATTAAAAAATTACACCATCTCCCGCTACAGGGAACCATGTGTAGATGTGAAGCAGCGGGCACTAACGCTTACACTGGCGGCGGCCTTGACGCTGGCGCTCATCGCAGCGTTGCGCAGGATAGAAAACTGGGGAGGCGCAAAGCAGGCAGTGATGGAGCAGTGTTTCCTACTGGAACATGCCAATCGCTGCTAATGGGCAATGGGAGACACAAGACTCCGACTGGACACAGAGACCCGCACTCCGCTTTTAGTTAACGCGCACGCTGCGAATTTTTATTGTTCAACAATGCACAGGAGAAATATCCCACCGGCACCACCTTGGAGGTCAAGATCCATTGCCATATATACGGGGTGGCCAGTGAACGGTTGTGCAGCGCGAGCAGTCGGTTTTTTCAACCAAGAAACTCGCTAGCAGACGCTGCCTGCGTCGGCGTCGCGAGGTGAGAGAGGGGGGAGAGGAGAGAGAGGGGGGGGTGACACGCATGCGCAGTGGGAGTGTGAACGCCCTGGGCAGGGATGCGTAGAGGAGAGAGGGGGGGGAGCGTAGGAGAGGAGAGAGAGGGCGGACGCGCATGCGCAGTGGGGAGTGTAGACGCCGCGGGCAGGGATGCCTAGAGGAGAGAGGGGGGGAGTGTAAGAGGGGGAGAGAGGAGGGGAGGCGCATGCGCAGTCAGGGTGTGGTTGCCGCGGGGAGGGATGCCTAGAGGAGAGAGAGGGGGAGAGGAGGTTTTTTATTTTTATTTTTTTTAAAGGGTTTGCGCATGCGCAGTAAGGGTGGGCACGCGGCACACCACCACCACCACCACCGGATTAAGCTTCGCCATAAGATGCTTCACATCTAAAAGTGAAAGGCGAAATATATTTGCGTCCATTCAGAAAACAGACAGGCCATCAATTAATGGAGGGATGCATCTAGGGCGCTGCGCTCTTGTCGATCGCCGCTGACGTAGCGGAAGCGTCGCGAAGAGGCTCTTGGCCACGCGCTCGCGTGGTCCGTAAACTTTTGTGGTTGACTGTACATGTATAAACGGTGGTTGAACCGCGGCCCCCCTCCTCCGAGAAGTATTTTTGGCTACGCCCGTGAAGGCGCATCTGGTTGCATAGGACGCGAACACTTGTGCAGTTGCGAATAAACTGCTTTCTTTTGAGCGTGACAGTACTTGTTATGTGGTTTTATTAAGTCGAAAGCTTTCGTGGTAAATTTTGGAATCCAAACATAACGTTATCGCCATATTCATCGAGACTGTCGATTTCATGTACCGTCAAGGTGAATGAATGTCGCATTTCGCCAGCGTAAAGTGAATACTCAATGTTCCCACTGGTTATCAGGTCAAAAGTTCCGAAAATGCGCGAAATTTGAATGTCCCAAGACAAAAAGCTGAAAACGTTCGCTGTGCATTTCGCGCCGCAAGTTGACAAAGACAGTGGATTTTTTTTCTTTACTATCTTATTTAGTCAGCTCTTTCGATACACTTTGTTGGTAATCCGGCGGCAAAGCGGTCTTCAATCGGTTGAAATAGCGCCGATGATGATGATGAATCATGATGTATGTTGTTTTGTGGCGCAAGCGCCGGTTACGGCCAAAGAGCGCCAACACAAAGTACCATGGCTGTGCAGTGGTCTGGTTAATGATAATGTGTGGGCTTATGTGGCTGTAAAGGGGCCTAATATCCTCCGTACAAGACATGCGTAAAATCAATTTCAATATTAAAACTATGACAATGATATTATATGTGAACACTGAATATGAAAGGTCTATTTAAAAAGAAACTAAGGTCGTGGACTATTAAAAAGTACAGCAGCTGCAAAAGACCCTTCGAAGCAAGGGTGCTGAGGTAGGTGCACTCAAGCAATAGTCCCGTAGCAACCTTCTCTTTAAGAGAAAGTGCTACGAGTCTCTAGCATAAATAACTTGTGATGTACCGGTGCCTTCTAAAATGTTTAAAACACTTCATTGATAAGAAATTGGTTCATTTCTTAAAGACATCGATGGATGGAATACGATGTGCTGACGATAAACGTTAAAGAAGTGCTTCTTCCTGTCGTTTTTTAATTCTTTACATATCCCTTTCCGACCCAGCGACCAGTGTACCGGACATAAGAAAAAAAGCGGCGCAGAAAGGCAAGCAAAGCCAAAATCAGAACCGAAACCACTTGTGCAGCTTCTATAGGAGTCGAGTAATATCTTTTTTAGTGTAGTTCCTCTCACAGCCGTATTTCTAATGGGGCCGCTTCAAAATAATGGCGTCGTCCGCGAGGAGAGACGCGCGCGAGGGGTGCTCAAGTGAATTTTTTTAAAAGCTATCTTCGCGCAATTCAAATAATTTAAATCATGTGAGGTACCTAATGCCCTCTTGAAACAATGTTGTGAAAAGGTAGCATTTTTAATGCAAATTTCGCTTCCAGTGCTGAAATATATTTATCTCGAGTACACTGGACACTAGGACTTATTTGGCATGCATCGTGCTTAGCTCCGTGTGCGACAGCTATGAGTGGCTTTCAATTTTTGTTGACCTAAAAATGAAGTCACTTACATTTATAATGAGTAAGTATATTCGTTATTACGGGTTTTTGTGGAAAACTTCGTTCTTAGCAGTATTTCATCGGTTCATTTGCAGAAAAGCAGCTCAGTGACGAGGAAATTCAGGAGCTTTAGTTTGGAGATGACTCCGATCTTGATGTTGATTCAGATTCGGGTGACGATGCGGAAAATTTTGAGCCAGAGTCCCTTCTTCACGACGACGAGAGTAGGGAAGACGCGTAGAGTAATGATGCGGGCAGTGAACACGAAAGTGATAAACACGAAAGGGCTGCTAAGAGGTCTCCGTCGGAGCGCTCACGGAAAAATGCAACACAGTCATGGACGGCACAGCCATTTTTAATTCCAATTAGCATAGATGAAATATCGAATGAAGGACCGTGTCAAGATGGAAGCCCATCAACCGAAAGACCTTGTGAAGAGCCCGAAACTCCTTTGACATACTTCAAAGAATACTTTGACGATGATTTTTGGACATTCATAGCAAGCAGAAGTAACTTGCACTGGGCTCAAACAAACAAAACCACGCAGGATATGACAGCTAAAGAGGCGAAAGCCTTGTTTGGTATCCATATACTAATGGGCAACTTGAAGTTTCCTCAGGCACGCATGTATTGGGCAGCAGGAACTCGAGTATCATTGATTGCTGATGCCATGCCTAGAGATCTCTTCTTGCGACTTAGAAATGCTTTGCATGTCTGCAACAATTACTCCGACTACGACGAAAACAGCAGGTCTTGGAAGCTTCAAGCCCTTCTACATTGCGTGAGGAAAGCTTGCCTAAAAATTCCGAGGTCTGATGCAACTTGCGTTGACGAACAGATCACGTTTACGGGAAGTATATATACTGACGTCAGTATATCCGCGGAAAGCCGAACCCGACAGGGCTCAAGAACGTTGTGCTTGCCGACACCATTGGTAGGTTGTTAGACTTCGAAATTTATCAGGGCGCCACAACACCTATTCCTGCAGGGCACAAAGATCTCGGAATTGGTGGGGGGGGATTGTGATGTGCCTTGCCGACACAATGCCTTGCGGGCAGAACTCCATCATGTGCTTCGACAGATTTTTCACGTCAGTGCCGTTAATTGAGCGTCTTCTGGAAAATGGAATGTTCGGTCATGGTACCGTCATTAAAAAGAGAATCAAAAGCAAGCTTAAAGTACGACAAAGAGCTTCTTGCTGAAGGCCGCGGTTCGAGCCAAGAGACAGTGAGCGCTGTTTGGAAAATGGTGGTCGTGAAGTGGATGGACACGAGATCAGTTACACTGCTGTGTTCCTGTTGTGGAACAGAACCAGTGGACACCACGAAACGCTACGACAAGAAGCAAAAAAAAATATGTTGAAATGGAAAGGACAGCAAACGTCCGTTTGTAGAACAAACACGAGGGAGGCGTCCACCTGAACGACTTCCTCCTTAGCCTGTTGTACGTCATCAAAATTAAGACAAAGGAATGGTCTGTAAAGGTCATTTTTCACTTCACTGATCTTGTTTCTCAACTCAAAAGCTGGCTCAACTGCAATCAGGATTCCAAACAGGCAGGCTGCGAGAAGAGTCAAGTGCTTTAGCGAAAGAGTCAAGTGCAGGTAGCGAAAGCTTTGATCAAAGGTTCGCAAGAAAGAAAACGTCGTGGAAGGCCATCTACAGATGCAAGTGATCCTCCCGCTTACCATCACAAAGCTACCGTGCAAATCCCCGGCCCTGACATCCGTTTCGACCCGGAAGGCCATTGGTCAGATCCCCAAATGATGGCGAACTCGCCCAGGTGCCGGCTTTCAGAATGCAAGTCGAAGTCACAGGTTCAGCGCTCTAAATGCAAGGTTTTTTTTTTCTAAAGACAGGCAAGAACTACTTCCGAGATTTTCACAACAAATAATGCGTTTTTGCTGGTTGGAAAACTACGCAAATGTTTCCATGAAAATAAACACGTGATTATCAAAGACGACGTTGCACTTCACTGATCGATGCGAAGCTTTTTTTCGTTCTCTAGGGTCAAAACAAACAAAGCAGCTGTTACACGTTGGAGGTTCAACCCCATTGAAGCGATAGCTATGGGTGCCGTAAGTATGCCCTATTCTAAGTCTAGTGAAAAGGACTTCTATTCGTCTCGATTTGCTAACCAAATAAACAAGTAGATCGGGCAAGTTGGTATAGACGACGATCAAGTTGGTGTGAGAGACGCTAAGACGAGGTTCTAAGTACGTCGTCGAACCAAGACTTGCGGCGCCTATGCTCTTGTCTCTCGTGAGGGAAATTTCTGGTTGTGCTCCGGAAAGTGAAAGAGAACGCTGTATTTCGGAGGGTGTTGATGTGCTCGGAAGGTTCAAGCCCAAGCGTGAAAAGTTGCCCATACGGAAAGCGCTTACTTACCTCAAGGAATCAGGAGTTTGCGTCATTCCTTCTGACAAAGAAGGTGGTTGTTGTGTTTTCCCGAAAGGATGCTTTTTTCTGAAAAAGCAGAAGTAGCGAGAGAGTCAGTATTTGATATTAAGCCAAAAGTATCACTCAGATCTGTTTGAACGGCTGCAAAAAACTTGTTCAACAGCCTTCAGTTACCTGATTTGGCCAAACAAATATTGAAAACTGATAAATTGGGCTTAGATATGCTTTAAGTTGCAAGACGCACAAGGATGGCATGCCGTTCCGAGTGATTATTTGGGAAAATGGTTCTTGGCAGGAAAGCGTGTCCCTTTTTCTTCAAGAAAAGCTGAATTTTTGCAAATTAATGACCCGTTTCACACAAATAATTCGGAGCAGATTGTAGATTTTTTGGTATCTAATGCCAATGTAACTTTAAAGCGGTGTCCATTGATGTGAAAGATTTGCACTATTCATTACCTCACGATATGCTTCTGGAATTTGTCGAACTGTGTATACTTGAACATGGTGCAGTGACCAACACCTGTGGTATGTCAGTGCGAGGTTTTTTGGACTCATTGGCTATATACTTAACGTCTACATTTGTTAATTAGAATGGAATCATCTACATCCAAAAACAGGGTATTTGTATTCGTTCAGCAATTGCACCCGTACTCAGTGATATTTTCATGGCCCACCTGGATCGAACAAATGATCACAAGTTGTTAGAAACTAAAGTTATAAAAATCTTCAGGTGTGTGATGCAAACGAGTTTCAAAGTTGTGCTGACTTGACACTTGAGGTATTTGAGACGGTTTGCCAGCCTCTAAAACTTACACACGAAATGTCATGTGGTAACACTCTCAGGTTCCTTGATATTTCATTAACATTTCAGGATGATCACGTCCGTTGGCTTTATGAGCCCAGGAGCAGCCATTGTTGCCCTGCTCTTCTGCATATAGAAAAAAATCACAGCACATCCACGGAGTGAATGATGATGAGTGGGCGAAGCTCCGGAGGTTCATCGGTAAACTGTGAATCTTCTGTGAAATTCGCCCAGTACATCATCAAAGACGTGACAAACACTCTGTGTGTATATACAAGAAATTGATATTTTATTCGTGAGCCGTGATTTTCCTTTTTGTTTTCGTTTCTTCGTTAGTCGTGGTTACCGTTTACATAAGCCGTGGCTTCCGTTCCCCCCTTCGTTATAACGGCTTTATGGTCGGTTAAATGGAGGGAGAGCGGTTCCTGGATGGGAGGTAGTGGAAAGTTTGCAAAGACGAGATCGATGCAGGTTCCTCGGATGGTGGTTGGTTGCATGTGGTCAAACGATATGCATGTGAGACCATATCGATATGCATGTGAGACGATGCCATGTGTTCTATGAGCCCACTGTTTTCAGTTATGTCAACGTTAGTCACCCACCACTAGGGTAACGGGACACGCTTATTCTTCATCGTCATCGTCACTATGCGCCATCGTTATGACGCATAGTGGGTATATTCCATGTGCTGTGCCGTGATAGCAGCGTCATCATCATCGCACAGAGGTGGCTACGACAACGGCGCAGGACAAGCCTATGCCCTAAGGAGCTTCGCCCCCAAAAATAGTCAAGAGGTCTGTTGCACGTATGTGCCTTTTTAATGCCCTAAAGAAATCGTGTTTTCACCTCATGCAGGAAAGCTTCGAGCAACAGGTTTCGCGGCTGCAGGTTACCCGCTACGACTGGTTACGGCTGTCACGGAATCACTGTATAGGGACTCAAAGAAACCAAATCGGCAGCCTCATGACATTTCCCTGCAGCAGCGAAAGACGACTGTTATCCCCTATCTCCATGGCGTGGCACACAATCTTAGGAAGATTGGAAATAAGGTTGGTGTGCGAGTGGTCATGTCTCCTCCAGAGAAACTGTCGAAACTATGTAGCGAAGCATGCCCTCTTCCGAAAGAGGGGTTGCAAGATTAAACATCGTAATGACTATGTTGATTGTGCACAGTCCGTTGTTTATAGAGTACCCTTGTCTTGCGGTCAGACTGAACATTGACTGAACGTTGGTATTAATGAGCAGGTAAAAGAACATCAAAATAAAGTGCAAAAAGCTGCAGATGGTCACTTGGCTATCCACTGTAATGAGAGTGGTTGCGTGCCGTATTTTGACAACACATGCGTTTTCAATTGTGTCAGGGATTTGTTAACCTGTTTGATTGTTGAGGCAGCGGAAATGATACGGGATGACTTTGAGTGTGTAAGCGCACCATCTATCTCGCTTACGCGAAAAGAACTTCGCTTTTTGGATGGTGTTTGATAATAATGGATGAGTAGTGTATGGCACGACACGTGGCCTTTTGTTTGTTTGTTGCTTCTTTTTCTTTTGATTTTCTTTTACCCCTATATATTCTGATGTTTTGCAATAAACGCTCAGTTGAAGTAAGCGCTTATGTCTCGTCTTTCGTGTTCTCGTGTAAAAGTTGTGCGCTGCCTATGAAATTGTTAACCAAACAATTTAAAGTTTAATACACTCCTTAAACCAGCGCCAATCCCGACGCAAAACGCAAAATTAAGCTATCGCACATGTAAAACTCACCGCGAGCGTTTTATCTTTCCACGGAAGACGTTGGTGGCAATGGCTTCAGTGCCTCCCGTGCGCACTCGCTTGGTCAAAACGCGTGACGTCACAGCGGCAGTGAGCAGGCCTGAATTTTTTAGATGTGAAGCATCTTATGGCGAAGCTTAATCCGGTGGTGGTGGTGTTCCGCGTGCCCACCCTTACTGCGCATGCGCAAACCCTTTCAAAAAAATAAAAATAAAAAAACCTCCTCTGCCCCTCTCTCTCCTCTAGGCATCCCTCCCCGCGGCAACCACACCCTCACTGCGCATGCGCCTCCCCTCCTCTCTCCCCTCCTACGCTCCCCCCTCTCTCATCTAGGCATCCCTGCCCGTGGCGTCCACGCTCCCACTGCGCATTCGCGTCCCCCCCCTCTCTCTCCTCTACGCTCCCCCCCTCTCCCCTCTAGGCATCCCTGCCCGCGGCTTCCACACTCCCACTGCGCATGCGCGTCCCCCCCCGCCCCTCTCCCTCTTCTCCTACGCCCCCCCCCCCTCCTCTCAGACGCAGGTAGCGTCTGCTAGCGAGTTTCTTGGTTGAAAAAACCGACTGCTCGCGCTGCACAACCGTTCACTGGCCATCCCGTATATATGGCAGTGGATCTTGACCTCCAAGGTGGTGCCGGTGGGAGATTTCTCCTGTGCGTTGTTGAACAATAAAAATTCGCAGCGTGTGCGTTAACTAAAGGCGGACTGCGGGTCTCTGTGTCCAATCGGGAGTCTTCTGTCTCTCATTGCCCATTAGCAGAGATTGGCATGTTCCAGCAGGAAACACCTCTCCATCACTGCGTGCTTTGCGCCTCCCCAGGTTTCTCTCCTGCGCAACGCCGCGATGAGCGCCAGCGTCAACGCCGCCGCCATTGTAAGCGTTAGCGCCCGCTGCTTCACATCTACACCTGGTTCCCTTTAGCGGGAGATGGTGTAGTTTTTTTCCTAGGTGGCATTGGCCCGATCCAGCCGTTCACCACCCTCTCCTCTAGACCTTTCCAACTCTCGCCAATCGCCTAGCCTTCGCGTGTGCTTTGCGTTCATGGGGAAGAGTACCCTTTAGGTCGTGCCTCACGAGGGAAATCAGATGAAGTAATTTTTTGTTCAGTTGTGTACAGATCCGTGGGGCGGCGTCTTGCATCACACGTGTTTACTCGTGTTTGTTGGCTGTGGCGTCGTTGGGGGGGAGACAGAGGGACTTCGATGCTGTAGAGCGGTAAACAGGTCGCAGTGCGCTAGGCCTAATCTGCTTGTTCCTGCTCCTACATCGCACCGGCACTGCTGGCCGCACCATCTAAGAGGCGCCGCTTGGTGGGCGAAACTTTTTTTCTTCCTCCATCCGGCTTACCTGAGTGATGGAAGTGGTCGTGGAAGGCCAGACAATCACCGAAGACGAGTATCTAAGCGGGAGCTGGACCACGTTGGAGGCGCAGCGCTGGTGCGCACGCCAACAGCCCCGAACAGACACGAAGCAGACTGGGAGCACCACTGCCGACTCTGAGCATCGTGAGAGGGGGAGACCTCGATTCCGAGCCAGGCCGCCACCGCTCCCTAAACGTAAACCGCTACCGAAGCTTCCGCCGGCGGATTACAAGATCATCATCCGACCACAAACAGCAGCTAGTCTACTACACTACGGTGCGACAGAACTTTTTAAGGCAGTCTGCGCCGCGGCGCAGGTGAATCCCGTGGAAGTCGTCGCCGAAGACCAGCTCCGGTTGCACCCTACCAACAATACGGCGCTGATCAGCACCCCGTCCCTGGATAGAGCAGGCAGGCACATCAAATTGCAAGTCGTCAAACTCGGGCCAACAAGAAATCCAAGTTTTTCTTACGCTCCGGCGCCTGAGAACTCCACCAAAGGGATACTGTATCACGCTTGTTCTGACGAAGATGATACAGCTATCTTGAATGAACTTACGTGCCAGAAATAAGGGCCTCGATAGTGTCGGAGCTCGGCGCCTTGGGAAGTCCAGACATATTGTGACGATATTTGCCGGTGCCGACCGGCCGGACTAAGTAAGATACTGGGGTGCCACGTACGTCGTCTACCCTTTCCGGGATCGCATCGAAGCCTGTTACAACTGTCGGAAAGTAGGCCACCGAACGGACGTGTGTCTTCAAGAAAGAAAGGCAAGATGCAAGAGATGTGGAGATGAGACGTATGCCACGCCGGAATGGGGCACCAAGCCCACATGCATAGCTCGGTGCATAGTGTGCAAGGGTGGGCACCCCACCGGTGGCAGGAACTGCAAGTTCAAGTACTATTCTCAAGTACAGCAGCATAACAACAACAGCAAGAACGGCACAGGGACCAAGGCCACGACCGTCGTCATCGCTCAACAACAAGGCAGTGACCAGGAGAACAGAACCCGCATCACCTCGGCTACCCAGCCGAACTCGCAGAGCACGGGTTACAGGGACGCAGTACGAGACACTCCACTGACGGAGGCGTCGCAAGCCCGCCAAGACAACGCAACTCTGCTGCAGCAGGCTCCCTCAGGCTCCCGAGAGCACTCGTCCAGCAGAGGAAGGGCCGCAGCACACGGTCACTACACCAGCCATGGCCACGGGACCAGCCAAGGCCAAGGAGCTCAAAAAACAATTATAAGCTGCTAACAATAAGATTCGAGCGCTGGAAAATCTCACGCCCGCTCGGCTAACGCTTGTAGCTAGAGAAACAGCCGCATACGTACACAGGAACGCGGAGACGAGTATGGAGCTGGAACAAGCACGTAATCCTAAAAGGAAATTAATCGAGGAGAGTGCACCCGCCGAAAAACCAGCGAGCAATCTCCAACAAAGAGTCGAAGCAGTAGAACAAACAATATCAAGCCTGGCGAAAAGCATACATGAAAGGTTCAACGTTATGCAGTGTGCAATGCAGGAAACACTGACGGCGTTCCACGACATGCTCACAAACGAAATACGCAACATGCTACCCACATTGGGCAACAACATAGAGACCCGTCAGCCTCGCTACCTCTAGTCGTCGCGTCTACAAGTCAAACAGGAGTGCCTCAAAACGGATGCGGCATTCCCAATGGTGCGCCCGACGCCAGGTCCATAGTATGTCACAAAAATGATGGCAGAACAAGTTAGAATACTTCAATGGAACTGCAGATCGTTTGCCAAAAAGAGAGCAGCGCTGCAGTTCGCACTGGCAGACCTCGACCCTAAGGTCGATGTCATCGCGTTACAAGAAACAGAATCGGCAGTCAAAATTACGGGCTATACCAGCTTTAATGAGTTCCCGAGAAGCAAAAAAAAAAACGAACGTAAGAACAGCCATTGCAGTACATCGTAACATTGCTGCTATGCAAATCGACTTGGAAATAGAAAATCTGCACTACACTTTTGTTCAGCTCATGCCCAAGAACAGAAAGCATAAATGCCTCTGTATACTCAACGTATATAGCCCGCCAAGATGCAGTACTATCCCCTTCCCAACAATCATGCGAAAAGTGAGGAAAGAAGCAGGAGAAGCCCAGGTTGTCATTCTGGGAGACTTCACTGCAAGTCATACCATGTGGGGCTACCCGCGTAACACCAAGAAGGGCATCTCGATAGCAAATGGGGCCAACAACCACGGCTTGACCCTGCTCACAGATCTATCACAGCCGAACACGAATTGGCAACACCGTGACACGAAACACCACTCCCGATCTGACCTTTGTCCGACAAGTGGAGCGAGCGACATGGTCCAACACAGGACTCAATTTGGGCAGTGATCACTATGTTCTGGACATCAGAATATCTGCGGCGGGGTACGGGAAAAAAGAAGAAACATACCAAGTGGGACCTTTTTCGATTTAAACGGAACCATCAGGCTGTCACAAAAATTGAAGACTTAAACGAATGGACAACGCAGCTCCTCCAGGACGCTGAAGAGGTCACGACCGAGGCGCCCGCCGAATAGGATGGCCCCAGACCTGACGCTAAGCTGATCAGACTTTTGGAAAACCAGCAAGCTCTCCAAGCGGAATGGCTGAAGCGCAAACATGACCGCCAACTTAAACTAGCCCTGGCTCAAGCTGAAACGGAAGTACAGAAATACTCCCAAGAGTTACGTTCGGCTCAGGGGATGCAGCTGTGCAACAGGCTAAACGGTCAGCTCGGCTCGAAGAACCCCTGGTTCTTGTTTCGACATTTGCTGGATCCCGACAACAGCAAAGGGGCAACTGCCAAGAAGGTCAGTCAGCTCCTCCGAATGCTGAGTGGTTTTCAGCGCAAATTGACGAAAGCATCATGTTTAACGCAATCCAACTTGCCCAAATGTCAGTTCTTCTCCTCCGAATGCATCTGGCGTCGGATCAGGAGATCGTACAAGATCTCACTAGGCGCTATTTGAATACAGAAACAGATGATCTTGCGTACGCAGAATACAGTGGCGAAGCAAATGAGAACATAGATGCCGATATCACTAAGGCTGAGGTCAGAGCTGCGCTCGCCGATCTAAAAACCACCTCGGCGGCTGGGCCGGATGGCATTACTAATAAAATGCTGCGTAACCTCGACGACCGGTCGATCAAAAGCCTAACCGACCTATTCAATCATGCTTGGCGCACCGGTGAACTCCCACAGACGTGGAAAGAAGCCGCCGTAGTCTTCATTCCAAAACCAGGGAAAAGGCTGCAACTTGAGAAGTTACGCCCAATCTCGCTTACGTCGTGCCTGGGCAAAGCACTGGAACATGTGGTTATGACGCGCCTCGTCGAGCTGAACACCAGCTATTTCCGCACACCCTGTTTGTCTTTCGGCAAGCTATGTCCACGCAAGATATTATGTGGATGCTCAAAAGGGACGTGGTGGACACAGGCATTCCAGGAGCAGTGCGCACAATACTCGGGCTCGACGTGCACAGGGCGTTCGATAACGTCAAACACGAGGCCATACTCAGAAACCTGTCGGATATGAACGTTGGGACACGGGCGCACAAGTACATCATCGCTTTTCTTCGGGGCCGGACTGCCAACTTCAGCATCGGAGGCATCAACAGCCCCCTGTACAAGCTCGGCGCCAGAGGTACGCCCCAGGGTGCTGTACTATCCCCACTTCTTTTCAACTGTGCAATGAGGAATCTGCCCAAACAACTTGACAAGATCTCGCTCATCCGCCATGCCATCTACGCGGACGATGTGACTATTTGAACAAGGTAAGGCAATGCCGAAGCCGTCAGAGGAGCACTGCAAGAAGCGGCCAACACTGTACACGCCTCTGTGGACGGCAATGGACTGAAATGCTCCTCCGCCAAGTCAGAACTGTTTATTGCTGGCAAAACAACACCGGCCGTCAAAAGTGCCCTCCAAATCGCAGTCAACAGAGAAGTAGTGCCCCAGGTCCAGACCATCAGGGTATTGGGACTCTTCCTAGAAGAGAAGAACTGTTGCAGAGAAACATTGAAAAGGTTGAAAAGCACCTCTCGCCAGGTCACGGGCCTGCTACGACGCATTACTGGCCGCAACTTTGGACTCAAAGAGAAAGAAGCATGCAAGCTAATACAGGCCTACTTTGTTTGTAGGATCGCATACACATGCCCTTTCCTTCAGCTACGAAAGACCGACATCGCAAAGATAGACTCTCTATTGCGTTCAGTCTACAGAATGGCCGCCGGACTCCCTATACGGGCGAGCAACGAAAGAATGATGCAATTAGGCCTCCAAAACACTGTCAGCGAAATCATTGAAGCGCAACGAGCTGCGCAATTGGTGGAGGCTGTCATGCATGCAACAAGGGCACGACATCTTGCAACTGATGAACCTTCCTCCCCTCAAGGGACCACAGAGAGTGAAAATTGCAAAAGAAATACAGAACAAATTGATAATTCAACCGCTGCCCAAGAACACGGGAGAGCACAACAAAGAACGCCGACGCGCGCGCGCTGATTCTCTCTGGAAGACTCTGGCAGACAAACCGGCCGCGTATGTGGACACCTCCCCTATTGGAGGCTACAAATACGCGATAGCTGCAGTGGAAGGAACGGGAAGAATCCTGAGCACTGAGGAAATCACAGCTACGTCTATCCTGGAGGCGGAGGAGGCCGCCATCGCCATGGCAACGGCTATCGAAGGGACGCTCTTCATCGTGTATGACTCCATGTCAGCGATTAGAAGCTTTAGGTCAGGCCAAGTGAGCGAAACCGCGGCAAAAAAACTCCAAGAGCCAGCGGCGAGCATGAGGCTTCTCTGGGTCCCCAGCCACGAGGGAAACCCTGGCAACGAAGCTGCCCACCTCGCAGCCCGCGCAAATACAAACCGGGCAGAGGTGCAGTTTCATCCGGCACAGCCCTGAAGATGTATCAACAAGTCATGTAGATGGTCTCCGTTGACAAAGAGAGGAGCGACAGGTCTATCCTTCTCCATGTGGCGGCCTAAAAAGACACCAGGCCGTGGCCTTGCGCAGAGCTCAAACGCGCAGTGTGCTCAGCCCCAGAAGACTGGCGGTCATCCTGAGGGATGACAGCGTATCATCGTGTACGTATTGCGGCCTAGCTCAGGCGGGACAGGACCACATTTTATGGGGATGTCACCGCCACCCGCCCCCCTAAAGAGCTCCTACAACTGCCCCCCCTCACCCGAAGAGTGGGAAAAAACGTTGCATTGCCCAGAGCAGGCCACACAGTACAGGCTGGCGGATTCGAACGGCGACAGCCGCGGCCCCATGGGCCCCGACCTAGCATCCCCCCATGTCCTGGATCCCTTTTTCCCCTTCCCCACTACTCAATAAAGTCGTTTCCTCCTCCTCCTGTTAACTGTGTTGGCAGTCACGCTAACTCTGTAAGAGACGCAGTGTTTTGAGATAGCGTGTCTCCGTTCGTGGCGCTGTACGGGCAACCAGTGGGGACGCGCCGCCTCACACGAGCTCTATAGACGTCAGACTCTGGAGTTTTGCAGACACGTAGCGCCACCTGTCGGTGCAGTTTTGGGTAGTGCAAAGTCCGGCTCCCCTGCACAGTTTGCTGTGCAACCAGGTGCAACTAGCGAGTTGGAAACAACGAATAACCTAAATATTTGGTGTGTTGGCGCATTGAACACTCAGAAAAAGAGCTACGAATTTCTCTCCGCTAGTCGGACGCGCAACCGAACCGCCATGAAGTGCGTGCCAGAACGACGGCGAAAACAGAGCAGACGCAACAGCTCCGCGCGCTACGAAGAAAGGCCAGAAAGGCTTCAGTCGGCGCTACTGTTGCGTTGTGAATTGCCACGGACGTAAAGGACTTCACTTTTACCGATTTCCATAGCTGTTGCGCGAAGCAGAACGGCGAGAGCTCTGGATACGGGCCGTTGCGAACGTGTTAGGTAAGCGAATTACTCGCGTTCTCCACAGCCGGTCGCATGAGAAAGTGTGATAATGTGCGTCTCATGTTAGTTTTTTGAGTAGCCTTGACGTAGAACCGTAGTAACCTTGACTGTGAAGCTCAGCAGAGCCTCAGACCGCGGTGCGCGCCGTGCAGATATAATGCAGACTGGTGAAGCGCGCGAGAAACATCGCGCACTCCGCGACCACCCATAATCTTAAATGGTCGTCATCACACATCATCGCGCACGTACGCATTGAAGGTTCAAAGTTCCGGCTTTAACTAGCAAATGCTAACACGTGCGTCACACAAGTAAATCACAAAATGTACGTCGTGACCACCGTCAGGTTTTTCTTGCCCGTGGTCTTCGCGATTGCCGGAGCTATCTCGGAGGCCACGGTTTTGCCTTTCGTTGTACACCGAAAAAGTGGACACGCACGTATCACCATTTGCGGTATATACAAACGGAAGACAACCGTCAACAGTACATTCGAGGATGCGTAATAAAACAGTTCAACGCACAGGAAGCGAGAGATGGATGGAGAATGCAACTGCAAAGGCGAAAATCACCGGGACCATTTGTGCCTGATAAAGCGAGCTTTGTACCACTGATCGTAAGAAACATTGCTCGTGTACGTAGTTCATCGCTTTGACATTATGTATATGCCCAAATTTAACGCAATTAGGGGTTACAGAACGCACGTCGGAATGCCTCGAACTCGATGTCATGCGATGCTCGCTTGCGCTTGCGAGTGCAGCACGCCGAAATAACTGAAACATCTTTTGCATTGTAGCCGCAGTTCACTTTGATGAGCTTCCTACTTTTCTGAAGCGAGGGTGGATTGACAGAAGAAGCTTTCCAGGTTCTTGATTTTCAGGAAACAGCCCTCAACACGAGTGAAAGAGGGGGGATTTTATAGTGGCCTACGCACATTCGCTTGCGGACGGCTCTCTCTGCACTACCCAGTTATGGCCAGGGCGGCGATGAGAGCGCTGGTGGCGGCGTTTTTCGCAGCGCCGCCTGGGCAGAGTCTGACGTCTATAAGGCGGCGGCGGCATCGCCAAGGTAAATATAACTGGTAGTGAAGCTTCCATAGAAGCCCATACGTTCACAAAATGGCGGTTCATCAGCCGCTCATGGGGCTTAGCGCCATCTGTGTGAGGAGGGAACACTCCGGCGGAGCAACAAATAAAGCAGATGTGATGCAATAGCTGGTAAACAAGTGGCGTCATTTTGTTGGCTCTAGCGCGAACTTTGATCTCAAATTATTTTTCGTAGGCCCCTGATCGCTAAGGACTCGCGCTAAGGCGATCGCCGGCGAGTCCTCCATGAGTGCGCTTCAAGTCAACGCCAGCTAAACTAATATCGACTCATGACTAGATAGTAATGTTTAAGTGTACTACCGCTCAATTCGCGTCGGTTTCACTAGGAAACTTATTCTTGGAACTTTTATTCGGCATTCGTGGCATCTTCCGCAGATGGATTAATGCAAGCAGTAGTGTACCTTTAATATTTGAAGTGTTGCTTATTTGCTTCGCACATACGCAGGTTGTTTAGTGTGCGCATTGCGTGTGTTCTTCAGTTCTAACACGAAGAAATGACGCTTAGTCAAGCCAAAATTATGACCCATCAGTTTTTTTTCAGTGGCTACAATTACTCAATTTTATTACACTGCACACAATGAGCACCAAGTGATAAGCCCAAAAAGTGTGCGGACACTACATGCGCATTTTTTGCCTTATGCTTCGATAAATTATCCTTACGTATTCGAATTGTAGCGTGATAGATAACTTAGCTATTTGCTTACCGATAACACGAATAATTGTAGGCAGTGCGTGTTCAAGAAGGAAACCGGGCCGCAGGAATGCTGATGCATGAAAGTCCAGCTAGCACAGCCCTCCGAACTGTTGCCCTTGTTCCTTATGTAGAAGACAAGGGTCGCCACCCATACGAGTGTTGCTACTGAATCCTTGCACACCACATCGTTTCCGCAGGTACCGAGGCAAGCACTCGGCGTTAAATGTTATCTGCATCGTCCCGCTGCCCGTTGGACACTGTACTCAACATGTTCACCAACGATGAAACGCACATCGACACTTCGCGCACAGCACACGTTAAATTTTCACCACAATAATTCAGAGAACGCAAGCAAGAGCGGAACACTACAACACGTGAGGGGGTGTTTGTCATCGCCGACGAATTTTACGAGCGCGCCTTTGTATGCAGCGCAAGGGCTGCACTGAGTAATAATGGAGTGCGCAGAGGGCGCTATAAAACAGATTTTTCGTAACAATAAAATACTGTCAAATGCTTTGCTCAGTGCACCTACATAATATTGTTGTGGAAATAAATGTCATTTGTAAAAAATAACGACTGCTTCGCCTTTGACTAAAACTTGGTTTTTCCACTATTAGTGTTTGTTCCCTCCAAACAAAGACGCGCTTCAATCGCAGCTCCCATAACTCCTCATGCTGATGTCGCTGGCAATAGGTTCTGAACCGCTTTTCGCCCGAAGTTTCGCGACCTATTAGGATAGACCTTGGCATTGCTTCGAGCCACAAAGAAGGAGCACGAAGGAACAAACCTGACAGACGCATGGTAATGGAGAGGGAAAGCGCGTCTATCGCATCTCCGTGGGAAAGCGCACGTGTGACGCAAGCAGCCCTTGCCCTTTACGTGGCGTCGCATCACGACCACTCCCTGAACTAAGGCGGACCGACAGCTCCCATTGAGGAGCGAGCTTTCGCACTGGCATTGAAAAAGCTGGCAGATCACACATGCGAAGCAGCCAGGAAGGAGCAAATCCTGTTTTATATAACTTGCATGTCATGTTTTACATGTTAGGACGTGTCATGTATGTTCGTCATACAGTCACGTCGCGCAATACGAATTTTGGTGTATATCAAGCTAGCGAACTGGACGCAAGCGCACCATGAGCGTGGCATGTAACTGGCGTTGTAGATGACACGCATGCCAAGATTTTCATGTTACCACCTGCCACTTACGTTCGTTATACAGTCACGTCACTCAATACCAAATTTGGTGTATATCAAGCTAACGAAACGGCCGCGAGCGCGCCATGAGCGTGGCATGCAAGTCATGCCGCACATGACATGTCATGATTTCCATATTACCACTTGTCATTTATGTTCCTCATACAGTCATGTCACTCAATACCAAATTTGGTGTATCTGAAGCTAGCGAAACGGCCGCGAGCACGCCATGAGCGTGGCATGCAAGTCATGTCGCACATGACAAGTCACGATTTTCATATTACGACTTGTCATTTATGTTCGTCATACGGTCACGTCACTCAATGCCAAGTTCGGAAACGGCCGCGAACGCGCCATGAGCGTGGCATGCAAGTCATGTCGCACATGACAAGTCATGATTTTCATATTACCACTTGTCATTTATGTTCGTCATACAGGCACGTCACTCAATACCAAGTTTGGTGTATATCAAGCTAACGAAACGGCCGCGAACGCGCCATGAGCGTTGCATGCAAGTCATGTCGCACATGACAAGTCATGATTTTCATATTACCACTTGTCATTTATGTTCGTCATACAGGCACGTCACTCAATACCAAGTTTGGTGTATATCAAGCTAACGAAACTGCCGCGAGCGCGCCATGAGCGTGGCATGCAAGTCATGTCGCACATGACAAGTCATAGAGTCATGTTATGTCATACCAAATTTGGTATAAATTCCATTAATGATACGGCCGCGAGAGCACAAAGTCGTAGGCGGCTAGATAGATAGATAGCTAGATAGATACGCTCAAACTCGCCGAAGTTCGCTAAGAAATGCTTCGCATTTAAAAAATAGAGGAGGTGTTGCTTAAACTAACACGAGTGTGCGCACGTCTTACGCTCGTTCTGTAAATCGGAATTCTCAAAACGTGGTTCCGCTCAGGGTGTCTCGCGTGTTTGTTTCCCGTTCTTATGTTTCTTCAATACTTCCTAAAATAGCGACACTCTTGTACATGTAAAAAGAAGTATGGCACCTGAGGCTGCGGTTTCCCTCGTATCCCTCGCAAGATCACACGTTATCTACGAGATCTATAGTCATATTAGTCGCACACTAGTTTATGCCGCTATTTGTTTCTGCGCGCACTGGTAGACCCGTGGTGGTGGATGCTTAGTTCAAAAGTGTTCACCCGTTTCAATGATGAACTTGAAGCGCCGAATATCCTCGTTTGTGCACGAGGCCGTCAATATCCTCGCTAGTACGTTCGTGGACCTCTAGCTCCCCGTTCAGGTACTTGGTGCTAGTACGTTCGTGGACCGCTAGCTCCCAGTTCAGGTACTTGGTGCACAAATGGCAAGCTTAGTGATTGCCTACGTTTAAGATGAAAAATGAGAAGCTAGGTGGATTCCGTGTGGAAGAGAGCCACGTACGAAATTGACAGCGTTTTTGACTTGTTGGACGTGCCTGCGTAGCAGCTCAACGTATCATTTTCCAGCGTACCTCTTTCTGAGTGCGAAGAAACGAGAATACGGCCTTGTAGACTTATCATGAGGAATGGGGCTCTACTGAGGCTTTATCAGATAACGAAAGTTCACACAACTCGTAACTCGAGTCAAGCTCTTCATAGAGTACAGGGACTGCGATGAGCAGATGATGGAAAATTCTCACTGCAGTACCACCGAGTACCGAAGCTCGTCGTGACTTCAGCAGTGGGTCGCTGGGAGTTGGTATTGCAGTGACAAACTCACGTGTAACTTTTCGTCACTGTCTTGCCAAATGGGAGTTTCCTGCAATATTACTCACCGCTCACTGAGGCCACTTCTTGGTATTCTGAGGATTCCCATGATTGTTTTTTACGAACTATCTAAGGATACGAGGCGTTTACTAAGAACACCGCGCAGAGCTTTGGAAAAGCTGGTATTTATTCACTTGCCCCATGATCATATTGCCATAACGGTCTTAAGAAATGTTTAGAGATCATTGCCATTGATTTTTCCTCCGTCCCAGAGCCATTCTCGTTGGCCGTGAACATAGATGGTGTTCTCTTGTCGAAGAGCTCCAAAGAACAGCTGTCACACATTAAATACATTGTGTATAGTTGTGGTCCAGATAGTGTAGCATCGAATCCACTTGCATCTGTGGGTCCTTCGAAGTCAGAGAACGCCAATGATTTACAGGAGCCTACTGTAAATGAACTGAAAGACGTTCTCGAAAGGGGAGATTCATTTTGCTGTAACAAGTAACTGTAAAGTTAAGAAGCATCATTTGCGATGCACCGGCATGTGCCTGTCTATTAAGCATAAAGGTTACAGCAGCAACAGTGGATGTCCTAAATGCACAGCTGAAGGCAGTTTTCAAAGTAAGGTTTGCTTCTCGGAAAATCGCCGGAGCTATCTGGTTTCTGACACCGCGTAATTTTGCCACTCGTTGAAATAGGTGGCACGCAAAACTGCGCCTCCACCGATTTTATCGAGAAGGTTGCTGCTCATGATGTCGTCATGGTTTCATTTGATGTCAAATCTTTACTCACAAGCGTTGCAGCAGAACTGGCTGTAAACGTTCGCACCACTGCCCTCGAATCTGACGGGGTACTGCCCTAGAGGCCTCCAACTGAAGTTTTAGACCTGTCCCATTTGATACGGTTCTGTTTATCGAACACATACTTTGTCTTTCAACAGAACCTCTATCTTCAAGCACATGGTACTCCTAGTGGCGCATCTATCTCCGTTTTTGCTGCCATTGCTGTTATGGAAGACATCGAGCTTTCGAGCGCTCGCTTCGTTCACCGCTTCTCCAAAGATCTTTCTGCGACATTTAGATGATTTTTTTCCCCATAATTCTCACGAAGAGGCCCTTACTGCTTTCACGGCTCATCTGAGCACCGTTCAAAAATGCTATTCTGTCTACTGTCGAGCACGAACTCCGCGGCTGTCTACAATTTCGTTCACGTTCTCGTCAAGCGAGGGAATACTGGTCTGACCTTGAACGTCTACAGGAAATCTACATATACAGGCCACTACTTACATTCTAACGCAGTGCATCCGCAATCACACACACGTTGTGTCCCAGCGAACGAAAACTAGTTACACAAGCTGTGATGACGACAAACCTGGCAGTGCGATCACCTTTCAAGGATTAAAGATGTGTGGGAAAATCTGTGTCTTTCTTGTTTCGGGTTTTCGGTGCAGAAACAACTATCGCTACCACGTAGGCAGTGTTCAACGCCGTCTTTGAAGAAGCGAATGAACATACCGTATGTACCCGGAACAAGTGTGGCTATCACCCGCATCATGCGTGCGTACGACGTCGAAATTGCGCATGTACCCACATGGAAGCTTAGAAACGCTTTAGTCCACGTAAAGGAGAGGTTGCCGAGCTAAATTTTTACGGTGTTCTTTACACCATAGGCTGCCATGTTTGTGACAAGTACATAGGTGAGACAGGTGACTTAACGAAAAGAGTGAAACAGCAGGAACATGACGTGACCTGACATGCCATCGCCGAACGCGTGGAATCTTCAGCGAACAAAATTGACAGGTAAAGTGCGCGTATTCCTCCCAAAGAAAATAAGCTTGCATCTTGCCTCCACCTGGAATCCCTCCATATGCAGACGACTGCGCATACGCTGAAGAGGAGTGATGGGACGCTTCCGACAATGTACTCTAGCTGCTTAGGTTACGTACTTAGGCGTACTTAAATACGCTGTGTCTTATGGCTTTTATTGTTCCCGAGGAACGCACAGGCATCCGTTCGACCGCAAGCTACCAACCGATGCCCTACCGCTCTTCCCTTCGCCGCTCACCCTCTCCTCCATACCGTGTTGATATGCCGTTTAATTCCCGTCATCTCACCGTCTCCACGTCGCCGTTCGGTGTCACATGTGCGACTCACCTCCCATGTTTCTATGTTTTGCCGTGAACGCCTAATAAACCTGAACGGCACGGATGATTCTCTGCCACAAAGCGAAGGGCACATTCGCCTCGTCACCACCTCAGACCACGTTCTTTGGCCATCCAAGGAAAACATTATCAGTGTCGATTCTTACAACATTGTGGATGGCCGACGTGCTCATTCTACCTCACGGTCACACCCTATATCGGGGTATTGTGGTTATTCCTGGCCTTATTCGCTTCACTGACGGGTCTGCCTTCGTTACTGCGTTAAATCCAACTCCCGATCAGCAGCTGTTGACCTGTAGATCAACAGTCACTTGCGCCATTGAAATTCACCCACTTGCTATTTATTGCCCTTCCGACTGCACTACCAGAGTCAAGGTCGTCGCCACTTAATGCCTCTGCCACACCTTTGTCGGCAACTATAAGCCCTGACCTAACCATGCCCTCAGTAAAGATTTGCTTGCCTTGTTGAATCGAGGCCGTCATTTGTCCCGACGTTAATTCGCCCGTCTTCAGCATGACTACCGCTGCTGCTCACCCCATTTAGGCTTACAGCTCCCGTATTAAGCATATCGCGCGTATCTGGCAGAGCGCGAAATCATCGAGGAAAACGCCTCGGATATGTTTTCACGAAACATCATACGTCCTTCCTCGAGTCCCTGGTCCTCCCCAGTTGTTCAAGCACAGAAGACGGAATAGTATGTTTTTGTGTGGTTTACCTTGCGCTCAAGAAAATAACCCGCGTAGATGTACGCCCTCTACCACTAATTGACGACGCACTGGATTCGTTAAATGGCGCCGAGTACATTTCTAGCCTTGATCTCCGATCGGGCTACAGGCAAATACCACTGTCCGAATAGGACAAAGAGAAAACCGCTTTTTCCACCCCAGATGTGCGGTAGGAATTTAATGTGATGCCTTGAGGGGGGCTCGCTACCTTCGAACGCGCGGTGGACAGAGTACTGCGTGGTCTGAAATTGAAAACCTGTTTACGCTATGTCGACTACATAGTAGTGTTTTCATTTACGGTTTCCCAGCATCTTCAACGTCTTGAAGAAGCCCTTAGCCTGCCTAGCGAAAGCTGGCCTACAGCTGAATACAATAGAATGCAGCTTCGTATGCAAGGAAGTCAAGGTTCTAGGAGACTTAGCAAAGAACGGATTCGACCGGACCCTGACGAGCTTGCCCCCCGTTCTCGACGTTCCCCGTCCACTGCATCAACAAGACCTGAGCAGCTTTCTCGGCTTAGCATCCTACTCCCGGTGCTTCATACGTGACTTCACAGAGCTTGCACCTCCGCTCCATCAACTCCTCGCAAGTAACGCGCCCTTAGTTTGGTCCGAAGACTGTGAAAGTGCTTTCCTGGCGTTGAAGTAAGTCTTTACATCCAAGCCGGAGCTGTGTCCCTTTTTTCCAGGCGCAAGCAATCCTTCACAATTGTGGCGGTTTGGGCGTGTTGGTATGACATGATCAATACATTCTCAGCGCACAAACAGACCAGGACAAAAAACACACGCATGACACACAGGCGCATGACACACACACACACAAGCGCCTGTGTGTCATGCGTGTTTTTTGTCCTCGTCTGTTTGTGCGCTCAGAATTTATTGATCAGTCCTCCACACTGACGCTAACAGTCATGGCTTTCGTGCCATTCTCCTGCAACGTGGCAACACCTCACGCTAACGAGTCATTACTTATGCGAGTCGCGTTCTAACCTCCGCAGAGAGGAATTACTCGATGACCGAGCAGGAGCGCCTTGCTGTTGTTTGAGCAGTACAAAAGTTTCGCCCATATATCTACGGCCGCCACTTTGCAGTTGTTATTGACGATAACATGCTGCGCTGGACTTCGTCAAAAAAACTTATCGGGTTGCCTTGGTCGCTGGATGCTTCGCTTGTAGTAGTACGATTTCGATGTCGCTTATAGGCTTGGGAAAAAGAGCAATAATACGCTGATGCTACCCAGCCGTGATTGCCCTACATCGCCTCTTGACATTGGGAGTGCTATACCCATTCCATGGCTCAGTTGGCTACTAAGATCCGGCAGCGCATCCGTACTTGTGTCGCAACAACGCATCGACCCATGCTTCCCCAGCTACTAGAGAACGCATTGAAGGCTATTTTGCTCCTCCGAACGCCCGAATTCATCGACAACTTGACTAATTCAAGCTTCACGGCGGGGCATTGGGCCGCTATAGGCTCCGTACATTGAACAGGCGGCGCTGCTAAGCAGGAGCGGCGCTGCGGCGTTCAGCGCCGCCCGTGGCGAGCGGCGTGACAGCGGGAAGGTGGGAAATCAGAAACTACGCACGCGTCACGCTTCTCCACCTGTACGCCCACGATCCGACGTTTTTGTGTGCGCGCAGGAGCAAGGCTCGCTCCTCTTAAAGGGGCCCTGCAACACTTTTCCAAGTAGCCATGGAATGGATTCACTAAAGGAGCTTATTGCCTCACGAATTCACCGCCGCAAAAACTTTTGGAATCCGTCCAGTACGAGTGGAGTTACAAAGATTTCTCTCTTCTCTCGACCCGTCGAAAGCGCTGGAAGATAACCAGGGAGGGATGGCACGGGGAAAGAAAATACGTCACGCGCGCCTCGTGATCTTGAGCGCTTTTTCTCTTTCTTTTTTTTTCTTCGAATACGCGAATCTTCATTGCGATCACGCGCACGCGTGGACAAGTCGCGGCCTCCCGCGGTGGCCTCTGTAACTACCGAGCGCGCCATGATCAAATCAGCCAATGGCTGATACGAGTGATACGAGTGTCGGTGACGAGTGATTTTTGAGTGCGCAACGTCATTTGTCGAGAGAAGAGAAAGCAATTTCTGGCTGACTTTGAGAATTTATTGTGAATTCCACGCAGCGTGCTGCGCTATAATATTTGGCTCGCGTGTTCTCGAGAGCGTGGACTACCGATCGGCAGCGTTTTCTGAGCATGCTCAAAAAGTGTTGCAGGGCCCCTTTAATTTGGTGATGTCCCAAATACATTTCGCGGGCTTTCGTCCTATTAAAGGAATAGGAGACTACTTTCATGGTGCGGCGTTAAAAAGTGGAGACAAGCTGCCCACAGCTTCACATGTACGCGACGTGAAAGAAGTGGATGGCTTGGACGTTCACGCAAAGTGCCGCTCGCAGCAGGGAAAGCAGCTCTACGAAGTCATCCTGCACGTGAGTAATACCTACTGTGACACAAAAATTGAAGTGACTAAAGTGCCACCTTGAAAACATTGTGTTATGAATAATTTGACCAAGTTTTAATTGACCGCCTTTCTGTTGGCGATGCTTGTCTCGTTACTGCGATGCGTTGTACGCGGCGGCCTTTCGTTTCATTCCCCCCTTGTCACACTGTCACGTTAAATAGATAAACACTTCGATATGAAGTGGGTGCAGCACGGTTACTTTGCATTTCGATTGTACCCGATCTGTTTTCCATCGACTGCGATCCGCGCGTCGATATGGAGCATCGCGATCGCAGGCCGTTGTCGGCACAGTAATGACCAGTGAAGTAGAATAGCTCGTTTCGAATTGCTGGCCCGTGAAGCGGCGACTATGTTTGATCGAAATTGAGAAATTTGATCCGAATCGGGTGCGATCTTGATTCAAGGTGGCTGTGCGACACCGCGGAACTCCGACGTTGTGTGCGCGACGGCGTAGTCTGGTGCGCCGCCAAACGACAACTTCTGCGGTATGCAAGCAGTTGTCAGCGGTCTATCACGGCTCACTGCTGAACACAGAAGCGGGACTTACTTTCCGACCGAATCGGCGCAACTATGAGTCGCTTCGCGGGGCAAGTGATACAAATGAGCACTGAATTATTC
>JALIZH010007584.1:0-15861 GCA_030522465.1 Rhipicephalus appendiculatus
CTCCGAGCAGTTAACACTGCTCCTCTGTATGCGGAAAATCAATGTTCTGTGCGAGGATTCAAGTACCTCATGGATTCGGTGGTTGATTGCCTTGTCAATAACAACAAAGCATTTTGAACAACGAGACAAAGAATCGACTCTAAATATTCGCGCATAAAAAATAGCAATATTAAAGATAATTGTGGGGGCTTTATGTCCCAAAACCACGGTATCATCATGAGTCACGCCGTAGTAGAGGGTTCCGGAAATTTCGACCCCTAACGTCACCAAAATCTGAGTACATTGATCTCAACCATTTCGCCTCCATCAAAATGCGGTGACCGCAGCCGGGATTCGATCCCGGGACCTTCGGGTCAGCAGTCGAGCGCCATAACCACTAGACCACCGTAACGAGGCAAATTTGCTAATAAGCTGCACACATATGTTTTAATTCGTACGGTCAGCTACGGTGTGTTCTCTAATTATGCAATTATCGCGCACAGCAGTGCATCACTATTTTGGACGTGCATTGTGACTGTGTTGAGCGTAAGGTCTTTGGATACGCGTAGTGTTTATCCATTGCCACGACTGGGGATAAACCTTCGTTCTTGACATATGTCGGAATGTGCCGACTCCCGTGCGTTTAAACGTACGGTGAACACCCAGCACGCCTGACGAGGCTTCAAGTTTATGATCAGTTAATGTAAGTAAAGTACTACTGAAGTTATAGAGCAAAATCATTTTGGAAAATCAGTGCACCTAAAATTTTGTAGACTTTCACTAAGCACAAGTTCACATTTCATGAGGCTTAAAATCTAGAAAACCGAGGTAGTATGAAGCACACATCGAGCGCAACTTGATCGTTTTAATACCTAGTTTGTTTTTGAATGCCCTCTGTCGGTGCGCACGAGGTCTAAAGATACCACCCTAGTCAATGGCTAGCATACAAAAAAAAAGAAAAATAGAATATTTCGCACTATTTAATTAAGACGAACATAACATCTCCGCTTTCATTACGGGCAATGCTGTTATGCTGTGTGTGCGCTGTGAACGCTAATATGTGTGCGCGCGTATGACTTGTTCTCTCTTTCCTTTTTTTCTTTCTCTCTTCTTTTTCTCCCCTTCCCCCTCCCCCCGTGTAGGGTAGCAAACCGGGTACAACCTGATTAACCTCCCTGCCTTTCCTTTGCCTTTCTCTCTCTCTCTCTCTCGTTTTACTTTTGCTTTAGCCGACAGTGTGCCCTCATCAACAGGTGGTGCTAAGCTTGATAAATCACTTATGAACGGCTTTTCTAATAAAGCTAGGGTGCCTACGAAAACTCTGCTACAGCTTATTCATTTACTTTCATTTGTGTTCCACGCACACAGCTACCTAAACACTGTGTCATTCATGATGCAATTTTATAAAGTCCGAGAGTTTTTATATAATCAATGCATAGAGGAAGCCTCAGTGAACGTACATAATTTACAATTTACCTACACATAAAGAATACATTGCCTCTTACCTTTCCGAAACATGAAAAGTGGCTTCTTTATTTAACAGATGATAGCATGAGAACCTGTTCACAAACCTTGCATACCGCTGAAAATAGGGGAATAGGGTGTCAACAAGCTTTTAATACTTACCATAGTGCCCAAATTTATTCCTGTACGGTACTAAGTTTTCTCCACACGTCACCCGTTAACGTGAGTTATGTTTCAACACAATTCAAGCTCTGTCACGTGCAGCTCTGATACCACTCTGAGGAGTGTTGCTTGATACTGTGCGTGAGTTGTTTAGAAGAATTTGCGGCTCAGGGGGTTTGCGAAAGTATTTCGGGTTTTATATGTCGTTAGCACATTAAGTGATCTTTTTTCAACTACGTAAAAAATGCACTCAGTTGCCTAACATAGACTTCCAAGCTTATTGTATACAGGCTATGCAAAACACAGGGATTTCTAACTACCACCTCTGGCCCTGTAGGCGGAGGTCAAGACTCTGGGGTGCGCTTTAGTTAATACAGAAACATTTTCAAGGCACAAATTTTAATACCCACTGCTGTAAAATTTTCAAGTGTGCTTCTTCACTTCACAGTGTACGCAGACGCTTCCACATCCTCCAGTCGACGCTCCTGCTCATTGTGGATTCCCGAACGCGACTTAAAGGAACCACTACAGTGTTGCGTGTACATGTTCAGTATTTTATGTGGAAAAAGTGTCGAAGTTTCTGGGGCATCATGCGGTTAGAAGAAATAAAAACGTCGTAGTGAAGCTCGTCAAAAAATGTGAAATGTTTAAAACTCTCTCAATGTCAAGTCTTCTCAATTTTTTTTTTTTTGTACCTCCTGCATGTTATGTTCATTGTACCACCCATTCCTGCCCAAAGTCTGGCATTCAGACATACAGTATTGTCCTAAATAAATAAATAAATAAATAAATAAATAATAAATAAATAGATAAAACGTGTGAAACAACTCTGTTTCCTTAATCTTGCAACAAAAGGAAAACATAACAGCATAACAGCAAATGGTGTTCTTTGCATAAATAAATATATTACAGCATTCACATGCCCAGTGACGGAGCATTGAAATCCGCATTATTCAACAGTCCATATAGTTGTGTAATCATACTGATGTAGGCAAACGACAGCAGCCACATGTCTCGTTAATAAATGTCTGCTGCATCGGCGAACCCTCAGTACAGTGGTTCTATTTATGCTTGAAAGATGACAAATGTTCAGATGTTTTTGTTACTGCTCCACGACAGTCATGTTACAACAACATATTTCATTACTGTGAGTGCAATAAATGAAGTCTCTAAAACAGTAAGTGATCAGGGAATCGGTCTATACAAAAACACAACTCAATACTCTCACTGTGTCGAAATGTTTGTTTACACTATGTATTACTTACAGACAACACTAGCTTACCAAGTGAAGTAACTGAAACTACAGGGAGCTAGGCCTAGCTCATTTTGCGTGTAGCTAAGGCTCCAATAGGTGGCCAAAACCTACGTAACCATCATAAATTAGGAGCGTCTGTGTGCTGAGATATCCACACGTTAATTAATCCTCGTCAACTGTCCCTCGATTTTCTTTCCCGATTGTATTCCTTTTGCCACACACAGAAACGCGCGCACGCACGCACATACACACAAACACATATGTGGTACATTGCCCTCGAAATTATAATCATCTTAAACGAGGAAGGCAAGGCCTCACTAGACCAAAAATAACTTATTTGGTGTTATTTTTTTTAGTAGAATACAGAACGCTATGATAAGCTCAGAAAAAGTATTACAGTGACCTCTCCATAGAACGAACGTCGGTTTGACGTATATTTCAGAATAACGAACGTTTGAAAAAATTCCCGGCGGTTTTCCCATGCATTCTATGGAAAAAATCTTTCAATTAAACGAACTTCCGCATAGTGAATATTTCAGTTGAACGAACTTCATCTGCGGACCCGAGCTTATTTTGAGATCAATTCAATGAAGTTTTGCGTTCTGCAGCACTGACGTAGCCGATGCGTGCCGCCCCCGAATCGCCCATCCATCGGCGGCGGTGCAACATTGCTTGTGCATGCAATGTGGCCGAGGCAAAACGGTCGCGCTGAAAATGAAAACGAGCCACGTGCGCTTCAGTACCTGCACAGAGCTACCAGATTTGGAAATTGTTTCCAGTGTTCTTCTGAAACCGACAGAAGAAGAGTGCGACAAAGAAGTTCTAATGGCCGAGACAGGTTCAAATCCTGTATCTTTAGACGAGTAATAATAATAATAATATATGGGGTTTAACGTCCCAAAACCACGATATGATTATGAGAGATGCCGTAGTGGAGGGCTCCGGAAATTTTGACCATCTGGTGTTCTTTAACGTGCGCTGACATCGCACAGCACACGGGCCTCTAGCATTTCGCCTCCATCGAAATGCGACCGCCGCAGCCGGGATCGAAGTATCTTTAGACGAGGCTTTCGAATATATTAAAAAGTTGCGAGACTTCTTGTCACAGCAACAAGCTCTGTCAGAGGCAGCGCACAACAACGTAGGCTCTCTGGGCAGCTTGTTTGTCACAGCAACAAGCTCTGCCAGAGGCAGCGCACAACAATGTAGGCTCTCTGGGCAGCTTGTCTCTTCTTACGCTGTAAGGTCGCCAGTCCGAATGAAAATTACAGAATTGTTTTCAAAATAAATTGCATTTCACACGTTTGACTTGATTTATGCTGTGCCCAATCCTGTTCTGTGTTCTAGTGAACTTTCAGTTAAGTGAACTATTTCCGTGGGTCCCTTCAAGTTCACTCAAGTGAGAGTTCACTGTATACAGCCCCCACGAAGAAGCAAGGAAGGAAACAAAGGGAGAAGGCCGAGAAGTTAACCAGTAGAACTTCCGTTTGGCTACGCTCCACTAGGGGATAAGGGAAGGGGAGTAGATAAATAAGAGAAAAAAGAAAGCGGGAGGGATGAGAAGAAGGAGAAAAGGAAAAAGCAGGCATTCGCACAAGCACCCGCAAAGAGAAAAGAACACATACAGCATCCACGAAAATCACCGCCATATCCACAAAGTGAATTATGTTAGAGGAGCTTGCTCGGAAGTCGCGCTTGAAGCGCGCGTCGGCGCCGCCTACGTCAGGTAGCGAATGCTTTTGGCGCTTGGCCGTGGCATCCCGCGCCCGCACTTCTTCGGGGTTCTCTTGCCGCCGCTTCCGTTTTACTTCTGCTTCGCGACCTGTGACCGCAGGGTCCGCTTGACGGCGTGCCCGCTTCGCTTTTGCTTCGCAATGGTTTCCCGCTAAAGGGAACCATGTGTGGATGTGAAGCAGCGAGTAGATGGTTCGCTTGAGCGGGAGGAACGTCGCCGCTCTCGTTTCACGGCAGCGGTCCGGGCGCTCATCGCGGCGCTGCACAGGAGAGAGAATGAGGCGCGCGCGCTCCGTCATTTTCATACCGCGGAACTACCGCGGCGCCCCAGCGGAGTATGCAGCTGTCGCACCACCTGCAGTGCGCGTCGCTCCGTAGAGTAGAGGATTCCAAGAGGAGAAAAAGGGCGGGAGCGTAGGAGAGGAGAGAGAGGGGTAGGGGACGCGCATGCGCTGTGGGGGTGTGGGACGTGGGAAGGAGGGACGGACAAAGCCCCCGCAAGCACATGCAAACAAAATCAAGGAATGGAGTCAACCTGGGCGACAGACACCACCGGTAGTGCGTGTTATTTGCTTGCACCCACCACCTGCCTAGCCATTGCTAAGCAGCCACTCTGTGCTCTCAGCCATGACTCTGTGAACTGTGGTGGTGGTTGACGGCCTTAGTGAGCATTGTTGGAGTCACCGGAGAAGTGTACACGCCGCCGCCGCCGGACAAGGCGTGAGAATAAGAAGCTTGCCGAGCAAGCTCCTAAAAAAGAAGTAGAAACCACTTGGCACTCAAAAGAGTTTCCCCATGCAAGCAAAAAGAGGGTTGTGGCATGTCATGTCCGTTGAACCAATTGAAGGTGTCCACGTAATATTTCTCCTTTTCTGCTGAAAATGACGGCGCGCAGATAGGGTTCATCAGTACTGTGCAGAGTGGTATACAGTTTGTCACTCCTTGCGACGTGAAAAACTGCTCCACTAACGTGAAACCTGGGGAGGGGCAAAGCACGCAGTGATGGACCGGTGTTTCCTACTGGAACAAGCCACTCGCTGCTACTAGGCAATGAGAGACAAAAGACTCCGATTGGACACAGAGACCCGTAGTCCGCTTTTAGTTAACACGCACGCTGCGAATCTTTATTAGGAGCGAAGCTCCTTATGCCCGCACCCTGCCGGCGCCGTCGCCGCCGTCGATGCTCTCCGCCGCAGCAGCGCTGGCCCCCCTCCCCCACCTATATCCCTCTTCCTTTTTCTTCGTCTCTGCCCTCTTCCCTCAAACCGGCGAACGCGCGTTCCCGCCTCCGAGCGCAGCAGGCGCTCTCCACGTGTGCGACGCAAACAAGGCACGTGGCGCAAAAAGCACTTCGCGTTAATTAACCACAATAAAATTCCTTTTTGAGATTAGTTAGGCCTGATGACAGAAAATTGATAGTCAATGAAACGCCGTCGAAGCTCTCCCACATGTCTCCCACCCCTCTCCCTCTCCCTGCGGTGCGCGCGCCGCACACTCCTCGCTCAGTCGTTCCCGCCACTGAACGCAACAGACGCCCCCCCCCCCCCCCGCTCCCCACCCTACCGCATTCATGAAAGCCAGCAGAGAGATCAGGCGCATAGTCGTTTGCGTCCCATTTCTAAGGAGCTTCGCTCATCGGTTGTATTCGTACACGGAACAACTGCTAGTTTTGTTCAACTACGGACAAGAGAAATCTCCCACCGGCACTATATTGGAGGTCAGGATGCAGTGTCTATATATACGGCCTGGCCGGTGAACGGTTGTGCAGCGTGAGCAGTCTGCTTTTCTGGGCGAAGCTCCTTAGGACCTAGCCTTGTCTTCCGTTGTGGTCACGGTATATAACGGTTGCTATACTCGAAACATAAGTGAGACACAAAAAAAAAGGTTTTACAATAGACTTCAACGTAGACATAGGGTAATTATAATAGTAAGAAATCGCTGCTCCCGTCGAAAATAACCTAACGAGAAGTGTATTGATGAGTTGATCTCTACCAAAATGTGCCGAGATGTTGAAACTTCTCAAGGAAGCCTGTAACACTAAGGCACACGTCGAGCACTTTATGTCCCAACAAATTAGCGACATTAAAATGGTATCTTGCCACCGGTAAGATGGCGGGTCCTTGGATTTACATTCGAGGCATATCAGCAATTTTCTAAATCCTCCTTGAATGGCCTAAGACGACTGGAAGGTGAAATAAATTTACATTTCTATATGCACTTTGTGTCACTCAATTTACATTATATGGAGCAACGCTCGGGTAACGTACGGTTACTCACCGATACAATACCCAGAGCTTCGCCCACTCGTCATGATTCACTTCGTGAATACCAGGTGGCCAGCCCGATCGGTCTCAGACCGTTTTTCTTTGTCAAGCGAGGCTGTCACGAAAGCTGAACGTTTTTCTGCTTTCGCGATATGCTATCATGCACTAACCAACACGACAGTGGGCTAGCAACACACGGCCATCATTAGCCAGCATTAGCACGCATTAGCCACTCCTGACATGTAGCGCATCTTCCGGCACCACCATGCTTGCGTCTTAATTCAGCGGCTCACGGGGAATTTATTTTGGCTGTTCATTTGTTTCCACGCAGACTAATACAACGATCCTCTGAATTTTAGGGGGTGATCGCTGGAAATGCTAGTGACATTGCTCTGATCTGTTTGCAAGCCTCATGGAAGGCTACATACACGTGCATTCGAAAGTTTCATGAAATTAGGGCTTGCTTGCTTGTGTGAAAAGGGGCCCGACATGAAGCTTAACTGACCACGTTTTACAATATTTAGGTGCGCCACTGCAAAAACCAATTCAATTCGGGCTAAGTCGATTGCTACGGTGCTACGGGTAGATGGTTTAAAACGGGGCCAGTTACGCTTCCCGTCGGACTGTCTAGCAAGGTATACGAGCGAACCAGTTGACGTGGATGTGTGTTGTTTTACAGCGCACTTAGACAAAGGAGGATGTCAGGAGTGACAAGTGATACTTAAGAAGAAGAGGAGCAAATTAAGTGTGAAAGAAACGAAGAATAACAAGATTTCGAAAAGTAGAAAAAGAAGAGAAGGGAGTGTGTGGTGAAGTCGTCTTGAAGAACGGGTGCGCGCAGAGCAGAACGTGGTGGCTGGGACACAGCGTTCGAGGGGTCGACGGCTGCGAAACATCTCGCTGGGTCTTACCCAAGCCTCACGCTCGTGCATCTGCCTCGTCGAGCAGCGTCCATAGATCTCGGGACTACCGCTCGCACTGGTCTAGTGACGGAGGTAGTTCAGCGTTTACGCCGCTGAGCTCGACAATTGAATGGTGTTTCATCAAGCTCAACGACCTATGGGGGGGCTACCGACAGACCGGATCAATGCCGGAACTGTAAGCGCTGAGACGTTCTGAAGCAGCCATTTAAGCACGGGGTGTTTAGACTTTTTTTCCCTTCTAGTGTACGGGTTTGTTAGTATGAGGTTGCAAGTAATGAAGTTTATGTGTCTTTGACATTTGTGTTCTGGTATTCACTTCACACATCCAGATGAGTGTACCAGGCGCCAGCTTACGCGTGACAGAGGAAAACAGAGCGACTTCGCTCTCCTCCGTGCTTCGTCTGGGTGAGCGCTGTCGTTCAAAATGGCCAATGCGTGAGAAGTTCGCATCAAGCCAGGATTATTGAACCTGCCAAATGCATCTACAAATAGCCTTCTCTGGACATCTCTAAATATCACTTAGTGCATGCAGCAGATAAGGTCATAAATGAAAAGGACAATTCCAATTGTTTCCTGCGTCACAGCTTGAGCTAAGCAGGAACTATTTTTAATCGCATTCGCTATATTTAGGATGTGAACAAAATTATCGTCATCAACCTGACTTCGCCCACTGCAGGGCAAAAACCTCTCCCATGCTCCGCCAATCAACCGGTCATGTGCTTGCTGTGGCCACGTTATAGCCGCAAACTTCTTAATCTCATCTGCCCACCTCACTTTCTTTCTCCCCTTCGCACGTTTGCCTTGTCTTAGAATCGAGTGTGGTACTCTTAATGACCAGCGGTTATCTTGCCTGCGCACTGTTTGCCCTGCTCATGCCAATTTCTTCTTCTTGATTTCGACTAAGATGTCATTTACACCAGTTTGTTCCTGGACCCACTTTGTATTTTCTTAAAGAAAATGCAGAGGCATTATGGTGGCCTTGAGACTGCGGCATTTTACTGCTAAGCACGAAAGCGCGGCTTCAGTTCTCGGCTAGATGGCCACATTATTAATGCGATAGCGTTAAAGAGCTCGTTTCGTAGAAATTCCGGCGTCGGCGTCGGCGTCGTTGGTTGTGAGCGAAAAATCATCATCTTGTCCGTGACCGAAAAATCGAGAAAGATGCAAATAAAATAAATAATAAAAATTTTCGGGTCTGAGTGAGGATCGAACCCGGGTCGTCCGAGGAAGGAAGGAAGGAAGGAAGGAAGGAAGGAAGGAAGGAAGGAAGGAAGGAAGGAAGGAAGGAAGCAAAAAGCTGCTCGTAAGACCTATATTACGCTTCAAAAAGGATGAAATAACTACAGGTGTCCTTAAGGCCACCCTGCTCTCAGAAATGTTTCTTTTTTTTGTTTCACTCTGGTTGTTTCTATTGATAGAGTGCACTGAAATTCCAAGGTGAAACAAAAATATGCACCGACAAACCAATACGCCAGCTCAATAATTGTCTTTTCAAAAATGTCATTGGTACTTGAATATCGCCGCGGTGCTGATTAACAAAGAAACTTTCAGGGATATCTTGCACACCTGCCATGACCTACCATTTTGCTCAGCAACTTGCTACATGAAATTGCTAATTTCAGTGCACTCTATCAATAGAAACAACCATAGTCAAACAAAAACCAAACATTTCTGAGAGCAGGGTGGCATTAAGGACATCTGTTGTTATTTTATCCTTTTTTGAAGCATAATATTAGGTCTTACGAGCAGTTTTTGCTCTGTGCCAACGTTGATTTCGTGTAACCAATTACATTGAAAGCGCCGAAACTATTTTAGGAAATAAACCCTTGGACGATCTAAATGAAAATTGCAGCATTTGAAGAAGATGAACTTCCGTGACATGCTGGAAGACACACGTTGATGGGAGATTAGGGACATATGTTAATATTTGTCGCATATAAATAACTCTAAAACCGAAGAATAAAGCGTATAACTTCGTATCTCGGCAACAGCAACAGTAACAGTGGTATTGTAAGCCTGGTACGTTAGGCGGAGAGACGTACGGACGGACGGACAGGTGGACGGATTGATTGATTGATTGATTGATTGATTGATTGATTGATTGATTGATTGATTGATTGATTGATTGATTGATTGATTGATTGATTGATTGATTGATTGATTGATTGATTGATTGATTGATTGATTGATTGATTGATTGATTGATTGAAGCGCGCGTGGATGGACTGATGAAAGAAGCGAGGGAATGAAATGCAAGCACTCGATTTTCTATTCAGGATACCCCTCAATGTTTCCCAGGATTCCACTTAAGCTGGGCAAATTGGTCTATGAGGCGGCTGAAATTGAGATTGTCGATGGGCTCTTGCTGGCGACGATATATTTGGCACCCGATGCCTTACTGCGCAATGTGAAGGTCTTTCTGCTAAGATAATGAAGATGACTGTGAATGTGTAGTTCAACCATTTTGAAAGCGATAAAGCAGTTGAAAGCAGTGAAAAAGCGGATAGTCTGCGAAGACAGTAGGGCGACAAAAATGAGTCTAAACAGCTTTAATGTGTATGTGTACAATGTCGAATGGTATGTTTGGAAAAAATTTCGAGCAGCTCCACTGACGAGCAGCTCCATTGACGACGGGTTAAACAGTGCAGATGGTGACAAACTACTATAGAGCAAAATCAAGCAGTGAAGTTAAAAATGTTATGCCACCAGCTCCGCTGTTTAACCAATATTCGCGACGTTAACTCACTGAAGCTGCTCAAATTTTTCCCTCTTTGGTTCATACTAAAGCCTCCTAACGCTAGTCATAGTTTATATGAGTCATTCTTTATATGAGTGTGAATATTTCATCTACCTATAAGCTTTATAACTCTGAGGTCGATAAAAACAACATAAGCTATATTGTCCGAATTACTACTGCGTGTAGGAACTTGTCATTTGAGAGATGACTGTTAATTTCGTAGAAACTTTTAATGCCCTCGATAAAGGCGATGAGCAAAGCGCTGATCGCATTTTTTTTCATAACTGTGCATTTATACAGCACCATTTTATCCAGTGAAAAACAATCATGAGTGGGCATCAAGATTCAAACCTGTTTCTTTTTTTTTAACTCAGGCACCTCCACTTGGAGGGCACTGATGATACAGCGAAGCTGGTGGCTTACAAAGAAGCGTTCGCTTCGCCGATTACTTTACCTGGTTGAATGAAATGAGACTTCAATACAGTTTCTTTGCATTAGCCGACAGCTAGCCCATATTATCAAGTACCAGCCCCCATTAGCCACCACTAGCCAACACAATACACCACTTAACCTACAGTACTCAGTGATAGTTAAGGCTAGCCAACAATGGCAAGCATTATTCGCCAATAGCTGACAGCGCTTCTTCCAGGCCCACTGTGCATATCAGCAGCTAGCCGGGCAGCTATTCCAGCTGCCCATTCGCTTGCACGCAGAAATAAACCAACGCTTCACAGAGTTTTACTGATGGCCATATGCAAGCGGAATCACTCTTCTTAGTTTTTAAAATTTCATGAAAGGCTACATCCACGTGCATTTGGAAGTTTCACGAAATTGCGGCTGGCTACACCGATGTGAAAAGTGGTCCGACTTGGCGCTAAGTGTTCACGTTTTGTAGAATATAGATGTGACAGCACACAAACCAGTTCAACTGGAGTTATAGCGGTTGCAGCAGGGTCACGTCTAAAAGCTATAAAACGGGACCACGTAAACTTCCAGACGAATTAAGCACGTCTGCCACGGGCGCAGCAAGCCACGATTTCTGAAGCTGCGAAATGCACGTGGAACTATCCCTCTCTGAACATTTTTTTCTAAATATGACTTAGGTCTGATCTCACATAAGGTCATAAACAAAAAAAGAATGGGAATTTCAATTGTTTGCTTTCATACATGAGAGCTTGAACTATGCCCAAACATTCTTAATCACATTCACTAAATTTAACATGTTAATGTAAATGTAGAAAGACTGTGATGGCTTAGCGGGTGCGGCACCGCACTGCTAAGCACGAAGACACGTGTTTAGCTCCAGACCGCATTCTTATGGTGTCGCCTTACCAATCTTTTTATATTTACTCATACACTTTCAAACGTAGAAGCTTCAAGAAAATACACCCCATCTTTCGGGCAAGCACAAATTCCAGCGCATGACATTTTATCGAGTGTGATCCACAGCCTCCTTAACTGACCTTAAGAATACCAAGCATGCACGCTTGCCCTTTACTTAATGTTAGAATGTGGTATTCAAGGCACGCTGAGTCATTTGAAAATGCTGAAAGGCTTGCTGTCGCCAGCAAAAAACAATGCAGAAGTTCTTCTATAAAACATTTGCCATATATACCTGGATTTAAGTTACAGTTTTAAAAGATATAAATGCGGCATTTAAAAGCTTGGTCAAATTCTTAAGGGTGACGCGCAGCGTTTATCATAATTTATTGCTTATTTCTTTAAGGAGACAGGGAGGATGCTGGTAACACTCACATGCGTGGTCCAGTAAGCAATTCTGTTGTTTTGTAGTAAAGATTGTATGGAATAGGTGGAGACCATAAAATCTAATAGTAACAGCTTCTTTGAAGCGCCATTATACTCTGTCGTGTGCTAAAAAAGATCAAGTCGTGGTCCTAGACAGGGAGAAAGTGTTGTAAAATTTGATACCTTGGCATTTATTTTATAGCTTGTTATGATCGGATTTTATGGCTTGGTGCCACCTGTACGATCGGAATGATTTCGCCAAAGTCTGCCCTGCTTTATTCCGGCTCAACGTTTCCCGATTTGCACCTGATGCGTCGACAACACGGCGGTCGCGTTCATCAAAGCTGTCAGCGCGCCTCGTCAAGCGAATTTGACATGTCCGACCGACCGACTTTGACGGTTCTACGGCCTAGGAGGCACTGCTTGCTGCGTTGCTTTGTTCAACGTTCTTCGAGAAGCACGGACAATTAGCCGAGCGCCTGGGAACCGTCTTTGAGCACGTTTCCCACATTTCGTGGTGCCTTCCTGGCTTTGTTACCCGCCCGGGGACTAGCCGTCAGATGCGCCAGCGCCACGATTGAGAAGAGTCAACATTGCACCTGAGTACACAGCGGGTCTGCACGTGCGACACCCGAACCGGTCATTGTACTGTGCTGTGTCTTGTGTTGTTATCTCACTCGCCGCTGGACGAACTGGGCGTGCCTCTTCCCTCTTTCCAGGGTTGGGAAGGGAGGCGGTGTTTGACCTTCCATTTAAGGGCGGAGATGAAGACGACATCTTGATTGGACTGTCCTAGACACAATTGTTCTCATCAACCGGGAATCATGGGCAGACCCATGGCCGGTCTGGAGGCGATCGCTCGCTTCTTCCTTTACGGCCTGCGCACGGGGGGCTGTTTCTACCTATCGCCGCAGCTTGGCGTGGGTGCTCCGAGCCAACCCACTGCCGGCAGCTTCGGAGGCTAGCGCGCGCAGGGAATACTCGGTTTCGAACTTGCCGTGGCCCTTTCTGCAGTCACTCCATGAAGTCTCAATTGGTGGACCCCGCCATAAAACACTTTCGTGGTAATGTTTGATAAAGCTTACGGCACGGTTGATGCATGCACCGAGAACCGAAGCTGGGCTACCACTCGAGAAGGCGATGCGTGCGGGGCCTGATTACGCTATTGCGTTCTATTCTTGACGGCGAAGCTCAAGCGCCCTCCAAGTTTTTTTAGTTTCCTAAACAAGGCGCGATCAAATTCATGACCTATACCTTGGGGTGGATTGCGCCGAGTGACTAAGGAACCACCAATCATAAGGTAATCCTTCTGGTTGTCGATTCCGAGAGCCGGCTTAAAGTTCCTGGGGATAGTGTGCGCACTTGTGCCTTGAATCATGTGGACAACAATAAGCTCTTGGAAGTCGATGTGGAAGCTATGTGCTGTGGTGATTGAAGTGTTTACCGGGAGCGTTGAATCTCACAGGATGTGAATAAAATGTGCAACTAAACAATACAGTCGGCGTTCTCTCAGTTCATTGCAACTCAATGAAGAGGAAGTAGCTTGAAAGCAGTGTTGTACGGAACGGCGTTCCAGGAACTAGTTCCTTTTGGGAGCAACGGAGGAACGCCACCGTTCCATTCAGGATCGGTGGAACTGTAACGGTAGCCCGTTACGTTTAAGCAGGAACGGTTGAGGGAACGGCGTTCCTACTGTAAACGTTCCACGACATTCAACAGGCGCACGCACGCAGCACATCATGCAGAACAGGGCGGATGGGCGACCATGTGAGACGCGAAAATGCAGCGCTGACCTGTCACGTAACTGCGATGCATCCTGGTTTTTACTTAAAGGAACCCGCCGGGGGCGCAGGGAAGCGAAAGACGGTGAGACTGACCACGCGCGGGATGAACAGTTGATTTTTTTACAGCAGAGCTGTTATGCTCGAGGTTTCCGGGTGTCATAGAAAGAAAATTATTGTCATCAAGAACCGGCACACGCTCTCTTCGTCATCGCCGTCCTCTTCCTCGTCGGCTTCGCTCCTAGAACCCAGGCGCTGATTTGTCCGGCGCGGGATGCAATAACTCTGATGGGGGGAGAGAACGAGTAGCCTACAGAGAGAGCGAAAGAAAGAGATATAGAGAAAGAGATAAATTCTTGGCTACAAAATGTTTCCGGCGAGGCGAGATTCGACACCGCCTATCCACGATCTGAAGGCGAGCGTCGTAACCACTCGGCTATTTAGTTAGTTTTTTTTTTCTTTCATGGTATTTATTCAACATAGGCATGACACTTTTAAGCAATTCAATACACACACAGAACTAATGTGTTCATTTTGCTCGTATCGCGACCCAACGACGAACACATAATACTGAAGAATTCGCACTCATCTCTAGAGCGAATACATCAAGTAACTGCCATTTCTCATTATACACTAGAACGGTGGTAAGCATAAACACCTCAACAAAGCATTATACCATTCTGGCTGACTTTCCATTTGCTCGTATACATCTCTTAGCTGAGTGACCATATAATAATGAAGTAGGATGTTGAGGAAGTTCTTGGCTTGGAGTTTTTCTGCAACATGCGTGCGCTAGAAGTGTATAGCATGTCGTTGTATAGTACAGTATATCAAGGGGGTGGGAAGTAGAAGTGAGGGTGAGGAGGAGGGAAAGGAGGAGGGAAACGAGTATAGAGAGAGAGAAAAAAAAGATACAAGGCGAGCGAACGTACACAGACAGACAGAGAGAGAGCGAAAAATATAAAAGAAAAAGAAGGAGAAAAAATATAGAGAACGAAAGGCAAGAAAAAGAAAAGCAAAAGATAGAAAGACAGAGGACGAAATGTACAAAAATGTGTTCGCTGACTGTGAACCGGGGACTTTACTGAGGCGTAAATGTGTATCCGGAACATTGCTTTCTGCTCACACTGAAATATTGAATCAGCACTCTATAAACGCCTAAGTATTGTCCCTTTTCAATACGACTTCCTCTGCAAGAAATTCAATTATATTGGCGCATTGGTGGAGATTTCTATTTGAATATGTGAAGTGCAGTGTCCTGGCTGCGCCTTTGAAGACCGACGTTGAAAAGTGCCACACATGTGTTAGACTTGAAATAGACGAACACGAAAGTTAGTTACATGTATGGAGTAAGGCCGGTGGTCTCGAAAAAATTTGTCTAGGGGGTGTTTATTTAGATTTTTTTTACCCACCTATGACCTGCTGTCGCCAGTGTTAAATTCGTTTTATATATGTAGCTCGATGGCAGCTTTAAAATTGCTCACTTTATTTCTCCTCAGGATTATCCGACACTATATATTTATTAAAAACTCAAATGTAACGTTAATTAACGATGCGTTCCAATTTTGGAAATGTAACTCTAACGAGTTCCTTTTGCATTTGAGGAACTTGTAACGGGAACTCGTTCCTAAATTGGGAAGGAACGAGGAACGAGCTTTAGTTCCTGTTTTTAGAGGAATGTGTACAACACTGCTTGAAAGCTTGCATACACACTTTAATGCCAGGGATCTTTCTACGTAGAGCATCGGATCCACACGACTGTGGTAGAAGGTGAAGTATACGGTACTTGAACGTTCTACAAACGTCTGGATAATAG
>JALIZH010007586.1:0-64008 GCA_030522465.1 Rhipicephalus appendiculatus
AATCAATTTTCGCGTTTCAATCCGCGATTAGTGTAGTATCTAACAATCCAAGCTTTAGGCGCTCGCCAAACCTATATATCGCATCGTTTTCGTTTGCGCATGCATCATATCCTCCCAGGAACACGTATGCACTATTCCACGGCATGTTTAGGAGGCGCTATCCTTAAACACCTATGCTTTGCTTATGTTGCTTCAATTGATGTTAATAAAAATGTCAACTGCGCGGTTTGTCCGCCAGAACCGTGTTTATGACCTATGCCGTATTCATTCTGACGTTCCGGGTGTTCTTTAACGTCGACCGAAATTCACCCCCACTGAATTTCAGCCCTCATGGCAGCGATGCGAACCCATGTCCTGAAGCCTGGCTGCCAGATAAGTTAACCTCCAAACCGCCACCCAAATGACTGCGTAAAATTCACCACTTCTCGCCCCCCCCCTCCAAGTATGATTGATTATGATACAGTCAGTGAGTTCTGTTTACTGCCTGAAGCAAAGAGAATGGTAGGAAATAAAAAGGTCAACTACTGAAAAAAATCACAGCATATCCACAGAGTGAATGATAATGAGTGGGCGAAGCTCTGGAGGTTCATCGGTAAACCGTGAATCTTCCCTCAATTTTCGTCCAGTACATCATCAAAGACGTGACAAACACTGTGTGTATATATACAAGAAATTTTATTTATTCGTAAATGGTAGCTAGACGTGGCTTCCGGTCCCCCTTCATTATAAGGGCTTTATGGTCGGTGAAGTGGAGGGATAGGGGGTTCTTATATGGTTCCGTAGAGGATTCCTAGAGGGGAGAGAGGGGGGTGAGCGTAGAGGAGAGATAGAGGAGAAGACGCACATGCGCTGTGGGAATGTGGAACGCGGACGCCGCTCCGTAGAGTAGAGGATTCCTAGAAAAGAGAAAGGGGGGTGAGCGTTAGAGAGGAGAGAGAGGGGGAGGGGACACGCATGCTCTGGAGGGGTGTAGGACGTGGGCGCCGCTCCGTACAGTAGAGGATTGCTAGAGGAGAGAAAGGGGAGAGAGGTGGAGGGGACGCGCCTGCTCTGGAGGGGGTGTAACTACTAAGCCCCCCACAAGCACATCCAAGCAAGATCAAGGAATGGAGCCAACCTGGGCGACAGACACCACCTGCCTAGCCATTGCTAAGTTGCCCCTCTACGCTCTCGGCCATGACTCTAGTGACTGTAGTGGTGGTGGATGACCTTATTGTACTACAGTGTTCTGCTTGACATAGATGGCCACACCGCCTGTGGGACGCTTTGCTTCCTCGGTGCACACGATGGGAAGTAGAGGTGGTCTGGAACGCGCTTATTCTTCATGGTCATCATCGTCATCGTCAGCATTATCACGACATACTGCCGGTTACGCCTGACGCAGGACAAGGTTAGACTAAGAGGAGCTTCGCCCCTAAAAGACGAGGGGACAGCACTGGCACAGGAAGACCGCAAAGCTCAGCTTTACCTTCAAGTTTGGTGCCACTCCTGTGAATCTGCCATACTTTTTTCCCGCTTCATTGCAGATATGCTATCATCCTTAGTTTCATTCTTGTTAATGGCGTAAGCTTGACATTGTAGTTGAATTTGGACTTCTGTTACCTTTCATATTGTTGACATAGAGGCATTGCTGATAAATTTTATGCCTCCTGAGGAATCTTACAGCCGCATTAGCACTGACAATTACAGATTTTTTTTTAACCGCTACCCTCACAACCGAGGTCGGCGTTATGTTAAGAAGAGCCGGTAACAAAGCGCATCAAAGCCTCAGTCTGTAAGCATGCAGACGAGTAGTTTTTTAAAGACGATAGTCTTTCTTGGGTACTTCAACGCAAAAATTTTGGTCTGGTCTGTCTGTCTGTCTGTCTGTCTGTCTGTCTGTCCGTAACCCGATTCAGCTACTCGGCCAAAGTTTAACCACTTTATGAACGCCCAGCCATCTTGAACTGGTGTTTGCGTTCATACTTGTGAACATATTTGATCAAAAAAGCAAATACTACGCATACCTGAGGCGCAACATTAATATGGAAGTGTCAGGTCGTGTGTTCGTTTATTAGAAAATACATAGGTACGCAATTCTAAAGACCCGAGTGTTCTTTAGGCTGCGCTGAAAATGCGACGCTGTGTACGAACTGCGACGCTTTGCACGAAAAAGCCCTGTGCCGACGATAATCGTCTTTAAAAATGTCCTGAGACCGGTACCCATTTCGATGTAAAGTTATCTGCCGTAGCTGCCTTGTGCAATACAAGGAACTACAGCACAGTGATCGCGGTAGAGGGACACTCCGTTTAAAACGACGAAAATGACACTAACGAAGTAAGGACAACCAAGGTAGTGACATTGAAATCATTCTAAACAGTCCATAATTACTGTGGGGTTCCGTACTTCCGACCTTACTTCAGCTCAGTCCGTGAATTGTTCGTGGTTCCAATTCTAAGTATATGCTACTTATTAAGTATGTGGTAAAATTTCATGGGTATTTGTCTTTTTTATGTACATCCACATAAATAATGACCAGCGAATGAAAAAAAAAACGTAGCTGTTTACCGGGTATCTAGTCCTGCTTTGTGTGGCATGTCGGCTTTCGAATAAACGAAAGCGACGTTTACAAAGAAGTTAACATTTTGTGATCCCGCTGCGAAATGTTATGAATATATGCCAGGAAGAATTCGCGCTGCTCATGAAAGAAAATAATTTTTATGAGGCAAGCTTTCTGTATCTTTTTTTTTCTAACGTACAGTCGAGGGAACTCCAACATAGCAGAAAGCAATATGCCACGCCTGAGCTGTTTGCGCGCAGGTTGTTACCTAGAAGAAATCCCAATTCACTTTTGTGTAAAAGAAACGTCAGTTGGCTGCTCCTTAACGCAGCTGTGACTATAAAATATAGGAGAAAATGTAGGCTATAATTCTCCGATGGAAAAAGGACATTAGTCTATAGAATAAAGTTTCGACAAGTGTTACTTTATATTACAAAGAAATTGAGCGCGTGGTTTAGGAAGTAAACTTAAACAAAGACAAAACAGCATTTCAACATTCATAAATAACAACGTGTTAGAGAAAAATGTTGGGATAACTACTTTCGTAAAAAAATAGTGTCATGCAGAAATTCATCGGATGTCCACTTTTCATCTCCTCAATTGCGGAGTAAACTGCAATTCTATTGTGTAACGGGGCCGTTTGTACACACCAGTACGCGCTTGTCATCCGCAAAAAAAGTAATAAATATTGCGTGTGCATCACTTAATTGGGCATCTGTATAGACATGAAGATTTTTTTTTAATGTTGTACCATAGCACCTTTATTTTTGTTGATGTTTTGAGAAATTGAGCTAAAGTGCTTTATTTATTTATTTCCAATACCTATTTAGCTGCCTTACATAAGGGGTGGGCAACAAATAAGCATTGTACATGATGTAAAGCATCTTATTTGAAGAGTTTAAAGAGTTACTGCCCATCTTCCGCATACCACTTTCTATAGGGATCCGCTCTATGATAAGTAAATCCTTTGGGTACGTCAAGAATAAAAGTACAATTCCGTCGCCACCTACATTTCGATGCAACTGAGTGCTGCTTGGGGGGAGGGGTTAAAAAAGCGTGTGAAAATGAACTATCAGATGCATACGAGCATCATCTACTGCAGGGTTTGAATGTTTATATGTGATATCCCTCGTTTACGCAGAACAGTGCCCATGATTCTAAGTTCTATCCAAGGTATATGTCACATCCAATTTTGCATAAGACAGATGGAATGGTTTTTGAACAACGGTGGTTGCAAAGTGAAGTGCTGCGTGAAAAAGAACACTCAGATACTCCTAATGTTTTTCAAAGTCCGCTTTAGAGACCGCGTATGGCTGTCTGACATGTTAGAATCAATAGCCCATTGCTTATTCCTAATAGCTTTTTGCGTAAAAACCAGAATTCAAATACCACTTACCTGGATGAGAGGTGGCGTGCTACTTTCTGCTCTTCAACCACGCATGCAACGTTGCTGGGATACATACCGTAAAAGCGGTGGAATATCTCTTGAACGACCGCCTTTCTTTTTTTCTTTCTGATGCAGTATAGTTACTGCTGAAGTGCAAGCTTCAGTTTTAGTTTGGCAAAAACATACGCTTTAGCGGAATTCACAGCAGTTTAACGCAATGCCAGGCACTTGCAAGTGAAGCACGTGATACAGAAGTTTCAAGGAATATCTTTTGCATGAGCGAAACATGAATAAGAGGGTGGCCGAATGCTTGGTCAATTGGCTGATGTGCTAAGAAAGGGAGGTTCAATACCACTACGTCCCATGCAGTCATTTGTTGCTTCATAAACATTGTGCGTGTCTTATCGTTGAAGGTATATAACAGTAAACCGCAGGAGTGCCAAGCACACGCGAGTGGCTCACGGTACGCGGTTAGCCGCTAGGCGATATTTAGGTCAAAATTCTGGTCAATTAACTGGGCCCTTCCGACAAAAATGGTGTCTCTCCTTCCACCTTATTTCAAATTGTCAAGATTACTGTACTGTAGTTAAACACAATGAATATTGTCCCCAATACTTTCATAGGCTAAATCGACAGTCCGATTCAGAATGTTTTATCTAACAGAGCAACGAGCAATTTCTTACGAGGTACAAACGCCTCTTTTAAAAGTAAGTGTGTAATACTTTCTGCGATTTACACGCTTGCCGCTGTGGAGGCTTCAGAATAGTCAATTTCTAAGCAGGCTTTCATATGCGTAAAAAGTTTTCGATGCTAAGTTGACATGCATATTTAGCGTTCTCATCATGATCTCTGCACTTCTACGTTCATGATTTTAGACGGTTGCGAAGGAGAGGCAGGAATGTTCGGAGGTAGCTGCTCAGACTTAGATGGAGATTTGCAAAGAGAATTGAGCCTTTGAGTGCATCTTATTCTTCTTTATTAACTTCAAAGTTGCGTTAGTTGCTGTTAAAGCTCGAGGTAAAATATTGAAGGACACTTTGTACATTCCAAAGTGCGTTCGGCGAAAGCGTGCGGCCATTCCACTGACGGAAAGACCGGACGGAAAGACCGACGGACGGACAGACGGACATCCGGACGGACGGACGGACGGACATCCGGATGCACGGACGGACGGACATCCGGATGCACGGACGGACAGACGGACATCCGGACGGACGGACGGACAGACGGACATCCGGACGGACGGACGGGCGGACGGACATCCGGACGGACGGACGGGCGGACGGACATCCGGACGGACGGACGGACGAACAGACGGACATCCAGGACGGACAGACGGACATCCGGACAGACGGATGGACGGACGGACATCCGGACGGACGGACGGACATCTGGACAGACGGACATCCGGACGGACGGACATCCGGACGGACGGACAGACGGACATCCGAACGGACGGACATCCGGACGGACGGACGGACGGACGGACATCCAAACGGATGGACGGACGGACATCCGGACGGACGAACATCCGGACGGACGGACGGACATCCGGACGGGCGGACGGACATCCGGACGGACGGACATCCGGACGGACGGACGGACAGACGGACATCCGGACATCCGGACGGACGGACGGACATCTAGACAGACGGACATCCGGACGGACGGACAGACATCTAGACAGACGGACATCCGGACATCCGGACGGACGGACGGACGGACATCCAAACGGACGGACGGACGGACAGACGGACATCCGGACAGACGGACATCCGGACAGACGGACATCCGGACGGACGGACGGACATCCGGACGGACGGACGGACGGATGGACGGACAGACGGACATGCGAACGGACGGACGGACGGACGGACATCCGAACGGACAGACGGGCATCCAGACTGACGGACGGACGGACATCCGGATGGACGGACGGACGGACAGACGGACATCCGGACGGACGGACGGACATCCAAACGGACGGACAGACGGACATCCGGACCGACGGACGGACATCCGGACGGACGGACACCGTACGGACGGACGCCGGACGGGCGGACACCGGACGCCGCACGGACACCAGACGCCGGACGGACACCGGACGGACGGACACCGGATGGACGTGAGCATGAGACATTAAAGGCTTTCGCCTTAATATACGCCCAGAAGAAAACCATCACCACCATAAGGGTACGTGCCACAGAAATTAGGTAAATCCCACTACTCACCACTAGTACACTGAAAAAAAGTTGGACACTTTGTACATTCCGAAGTGTGTTCGGCGAAAGCGTGTGGCCATTTCACTGACGGAAAGACGGACGGAAAGACGGAACGGAAAGACCGACGGACGGACAGACGGGACATCCGGACGGACGGACATCCAAACAGGACGGACGGACGGACATCCGGACGGACGGACATCCGGACAGACCGGACATCCGGACGGACGGACGGTCATCCAAACGGACGGACGGACAGACATCCGGACGGACGGACGGACAGATGGACATCCGGACGGACGGACACCGGGCGGACGGACGGACGCCGGACGGACGGACACCGGACGCCGGACGGACACCGGACGGACGGACACCGGACGGACGTGAGCATGAGACATTAAAGGCTTTCGCCTTAATATACGTCCAGAAGAAAACCATCACCACCATAAGGGTACGTGCCACAGAAATTAGGTAAATCCCACTAATCACCACTAGTACACTGAAAAAAAATTGAAGGACACTTTGTACATTCCGAAGTGTGTTCGGCGAAAGCGTGTGGCCATTCCACTGATTATGTCATGTCATTTTTCTTTTACACTCTCAGTGGGATAAGACACAAAAGGAATGGGTGCGTGTTTTCTTTAATTTTTTACCGCGAATCGCAGCGAGACGCGAGACTCATCTTCCTCCGTTCGCATGCGTTAGTATTTTCTCGCGCTTTGCGCATCGTGCAAACGCCATCCGCGTTCCAGCTCTTAAATTGACGGACCCTTTGTAAATTGGAAAGTGTATTCCGTGAACGCCTGGGTCCATTGAGACGGCGTCGGTCAGAATGATTGCAAACTCTGGGCACAGCGACGCTATGCAAGCAAAGCGCGAGCGCTATAGAGTCCGACGCGACCGGCGTCCGTCTGCGCATCCCGGCAGCCACCTGGCTCCGTGCCAGAGCTCGGATAGACGGACGGACGGACGGACATGGACGGATGCACGGACGGACGGACGGACATGGATGGATGGACGGACGGACGGACGGACGGACATGGACGGATGGATGGACGGACCAACGAACAGACAGACAGACAGACGGACGGACAGATGGACGGACGGACGCCGGACGGAGGTCGGACGGACACCGGACGGACATCGGACGGACGTGAGCATGAGACATTAAAGGCTTTCGCCTTAAAGATTACACCATCTCCCGCTAAAGAGAACCATGTGTAGATGCGAAGCAGCGGGCGCTAACGCTTACACTGGCGGCGGCGTTGACGCTGGCGCTCATCGCAGCGTTGCACAGGAGAGAAACCTGGGGGGGCGCGAAGCACGCAGTGATGGACCGGTGTTTCCTACTGGAACATCCCAATCACTGCTAATGGGCAATGAGAGACAGAAGACTCGGACTGGACACAGAGACCCGCAGTCCGCTTTTAGTTAACGCGCACGCTGCGAATTTTTTATCGTTCGACAACGCACAGGAGAAATCTCCCACCGGCACCACCTTGCAGGTCAGGATCCACTGCCATATATACGGGGTGGCCAGTGAACGGTTGTGCAGCGCGAGCAGTCGGTTTTTTCAACCAAGAAACTCGCTAGCAGACGCTGCCTGCGTCGGCGTCGCGAGGCGCGAGAGGGGGGAGCGTAGGAGAGGGGAAGATGCGCATGCGCATGGGGGGCGTGTGGACGCCGCGAGCAGGGATGCCTAGAGGAGAGAGAGGTTGAGAGGAGGTTTTTTTATTTTTATTTTTTTAATGGGTTGGCGCATGCGCAGTGGGGGGTGGGCGGACGGACGCCGGACGGACACCGGACGGATGGACACCGGACGGACGTGAGCATGAGACATTAAAGGCTTTCGCCTTAATAAAGGCAGCAGTTAGCCCAGAAATGACTGCGAATCGATGGCGTAGAGCCAGAAACCCCGAGTATGTACAACGGAGAGAATACTACGCAACGAGAAAGGGCATGGCGGCTGCAACAAAACGCCGAAACGGCGAAAGCCCAACGCCAATGACGACGTACCTTTAGATCTACGAGAAGTGGGAACACTCGGTTTCAGCGCGAATTTTTGTCTCTGTAGTTTGGGACATCCGCGTCGTATCTGTCTATGTTTTACCTTAAAGCTCCCTGCGCTAAGAATCAAAGTGGAAACAACCTACCATTACCTAGCTAAAGCCTAGCAACAACCTAGAACCAACCTAGAAACAACCTAGCATCACTTAGCTAAAGCCAAGCAACAATGAAGAAGCAGCGAGATTAGTATTCAGAATTGTTCAGTGTTGATGTTTCAAACTTTCCTTGACTTACCCCAAGCTTCGCTATTGTTTTCGCTCCCTTTCCTAGCCGAGAAAAATATAGCAGAGAAATAGCTAACTTGCTAAAAAAGTTTGGTAGTTGCTACATTGTAATGAAGTTTTCAAAAGTTAAACTGGAGCAATCGAAGTATTTGACCAAGAAAACAGACCCGCACATATGCGTGGGATGGGCTTTTAATAATGTGATTGAGTGCGGGAAGCAATACACTCATAACGGCTAAGAAAAAGCGATAAATACATGTTCACCGTTCCGAATGTAACATTATAATGTATTGTTTCTAACTTGTGAGGCACATGTATTAGCTGCCCTTTATACAACGCGTCCTTGTACAAGAAGTTACACCTGACAGCCGGCAGTGATGTGTAGATGTGAAGCTATACAGGGTGTTTCAAGAAATGTGTCCACTATTTTTAAAAGATCAGCAGAATGCGGTATTTGCTCGCTGTCTTCATATATGCTTTTTCTGTAGCCGCAGGCATCTTAACGTGGTTGAAGACATGATTTGGGACAGTAATTAAGAAAGTCAAATTAATTAACTTTTTAATCAGCGGAGTTAGGTGGTTAAGTCCAATGGGAGAATTAAAGTCCTTCATTCGAAGAACCCATTTTAGCTTTGAGATTTCGAAAAAGCGGCCTCTATTAATTATTGTGGCGTAAAGAAATTCAGGTGAATTCAACGGGGAAACCGAAACCCAAGCACCGATGAGCGCAACAAGCAGACGACTAGAATGACGTCACTGTTCAAGAAAACGGTTACAGAGGTGCAGTTCGTCCCCTTTCGTTAACGTATGTGCGTAATCCGTGCTACTACGGCAAGCGCAGCCCACACACTCACACCAAGAAGTCGGTTGATGGTTGATATAATGACGTTCACTCATTGTGGACGTCTCAGACGAATGTGGCAGTGGCGCTCTTCCGCGTTTCGGTTTCGGTTTCGCCGCTGAATTTGGGAAAACTTCATTACTTCGCAATTATTCCTAGAGGCCGCTTTTTCGAAATCTCAAAGGTGAAATGGGTTCCTCGCATGAAGGACTTCAATTCTCCCATTGGACTTAACCACTTATCTCCTCTCATTAAAAAGTTAATTAATTTAACTTTCTTAATTACTGTCCCAAATCATGTCTTCAACCATCTTAAGATGCTTGTCGCTACAGAAAAAGCCGCTGTGAAGACAGCGAGCAAATACCGCATTTTCCTGATTTTTAAAAAATAGTGGACACATTTCTTGAAACACCCTGTATACTGATGGCCAGAGGTACAGCTTTGCTCAGTCGCTTGTATATGCCGGGTGCCTTTCACACTCCAGGAGAGTTGTCTACGGATAGATATTATGGCACATTTTTCGTGCTGCTTTCAATTCTTGGGCGTCTGGGGAAGAGAAAGGTTCCTCAGAGATTGGATGCAGCTGATGAGCAAGTCCAGCTGCTTGATCTTTTGCAGAGTTGCCTGCAAAGTTTTTCTACGACCACAACTAAGGCTACAACTAAGGCAAATTAGTCTGAGAAAGTCGGAAAAGGGGTCTTGACATCAACAAGAATATCGGCTGTCTCACCGCCTTCAGGAGGTCAGGCTTTGTTGCCGTATCTGCCTTCTTCCAGAATGCATTACTCTTACTGAAACTGACAGGACAGCGTGAGTGGTCAACTAACCCAGTTATTGGGGAGGTGACTGGTCAACAACTCGCCTTCCTCACTCCAGTTTTCAGCACTAAGTTGTGTCGAACCTCGAATTTGAATCTCTGTCAGTTTGTCAACGTCGTGCCCAACCATTTCTGACGCAAGACATAAGGAGCCTCAACATCTCCTCCTTTGGCATCGTCATTCTCTGGTTTGAAAAATCTCTGCATGTGAAAAAAAATTGAGCCCCCCACAAAAGCTGGTTCTCCAAATTAGGTAATTTTAACAATTTTAACCCTCACTGTGATTTATCCTTACAAATTATCTGGCGATACTCAAAATCTATATGATAGGCAATGTAAAATCTAATACTTTTAAAATAATGTATGTTGTCGCATACATTCACAAAATTATTTTCTGCGTAAACGGTGATCGCCATACACGCAACATCACTTCACGTTGCTAACTTCATGTATATGAAAACATCAGGAAACACCAACCAAAGAAGTGCCAATAAAGATGCCAAGAAAGCTATACGCAATATAAGTATATATTCCGCAGGCGGAACAGCGCGCGAACGAGCCATCCTGCGCCGCTGGGTCATGTATTTGACGAGTACAAAAGATGAACCCGCACAAACTTTTTCACGCGTGAGTACACAGCGTGTGTGGTAAGAACGGGCAAATTTTAAATGCGAAGCACTTCTTAGCGAACTTCGGTGACTTTGAGCGTATCTATCTATCTATCTAGCCACCCACGACTTTGTGCTCTCATGGCCGTTTAGTTAATGGGATGTATACCAAAATTGGCATGGCGTAACATCCCTGTATGACAATCCTAAATGACAGCTCATATCATGAAAATCATGACATGTATGGCATAAACGGCATCATTTACTTGCCACGGTCCTGACGCTCTTGCAGCCGTTTCGTTAACATGATATATACCAAAATTTGCATGCCATAACAACAGTGTATAAAGAAAATAACTGACCAGTCGTAAGGTACAAATCACGACACACGTCATGCAATTCATGATTTACATGTCATAGTCTCGGGGTGCTCGCGGCCGTTCAATTTATGGATATGCGCCCCGCCACGGTGGTCTAGTGGTTATGGCACTCGACTGCTGACCCGAAGGTCGCGGGATCGAATCCCGGCCGCGGCGGCTGCATTTTCGATGGAGGCGAAAATGCTTGAGGCCCGTGTACTTAGATTTGGGTCCAGGTTAAAGAACCCGAGGTAGTCGAAATTACCGGAGCCCTCCACTACGTCGTCTCTCATAAACATATGGTGGTTTTGGGACGTTAAACCCCAGATATTTATTTTTTAATTTATGGATATGCAACAAAACTGGTATTCCGTGACGTCACTGTGTCAGTAATTAAATGACAGGTGATAACATGAAAATTATATGACATGTCATGTACGCCATGACTTACATGCCACACCATCACTTACTTAATCCCACGCTCATGGTGAGCTCGCGGTTGTTGCAACCGCTTTATCTACACCAAAAATAGTGCTGCGTGACGTGACTGTATGTCGAACAGATATGACAGGTGGTAACATGAAAATAATTACTTCTATGTCATGAATGCCATGACAGGCTCATGATGAGCTCGTGGCCATTTCGATAGCTTGATATACACCAAATTTAGCCATTGCGCGGAATGTGACTGTATGACGAACATATATGACAGGTGGCAATAAGAAAATAATGACTGCATGTCATGAATAGCAAGATTTACATTCCATGCTCATGATGAGCTCGCGGTCGTTTCGCTAAATTGATATACACCAAAATTGGTGTTGCGTGACGCCACTGTATGAGGAGCATATGTGGCAAGTGGTAACATGAAAATATTGACATGCATGTTATGTGCGCCGTTACTTACATGTATGCCGCTCCTTGCTGGCTACTTCAGAATTACATCGATTCCCCCCGGTGCGTGGGATCTGCCGGGATCTTTTTTAGCGACGCATGTTGCTCTAAGTCTTAATATTGCTTTCATAAGCATACAATCCAGAACAAAAAATGTACTACAAGAATGAGCGTTGATTTACACATCTGAGGGAGCCACTGTGGATGCATGTGCTCCGAAGACATTTTTATGGAAGATTGCTTGCCCTCTGGTGCCGAAATAATTGAGCCACTGAAACAGATATATTCCCGTAAACATTGACTTCAGGGGGGAGGGACAGAGCTATGAGACCGGAACTGAAGCAGGTGGCGTTCGATGAGCGTCTTTATTTAGCCACTCGTGTGTGCGGGTCAGGCCGTAAAGGGCTATGTAATAAATTCGTTGCATGCTGAAATTTGTGAGTCGGAATCAAATGACCAGCCTTCTTATATTCCATTCACATAATTATGGAAAACGCCTGCGTTCTTTCTTCAACCGGGAGCACGTTTCCAGAAATCTTGAACACGCGGACTTCTAATACTTTGAATTGTTTGCTCCTCAATAGCAAGCGGGCACGTTTCACAGGAGAGGTGCTGCGAACGCGGAGAAGTATAAATGAAAACGAAAGCTACGCATTTCATTAGATCACAGTTTTAACAGACTTTGTGCTGTAACAGTGCCGTCATGGAACTAAGACATTTAAAATGTTGGCGAAGCAAAAACGCATACATATATCTATATAGTGTTGACATGCGAGCGCCCCCCCCCCCCCCCCCCCCAACCACCAGTGGTAACGGGGGCAGCCCAGCAATGCGGCGGCTTCGGCTTAGATCAGGTTGTTGCAGAACCGTAGTGCTTGATTGGTTACCCAGCACCCCACCACTGAACTGTTACGGTGCGATTGAGGTTAAGTATGTTTATTTCCAGATGAGGTCAGGCAATGATAGGCGATGATGGCGTCCATAGGCCCAACCAGCCAGCTTCCTCTTCCTATTCCTTCGTCCATAACATAGCCCGGCTCATACCATAGCAACATATATATCCGTAGCCTTCTGGGTGCATTATCAAAACAGCAATTGTGGGCTACATTACGCGGCTAAGTACAACCATTGAAGGCCCACTGTCGCTGCGCTGTCTCAGCTGAGAAGTGGGTCTCATCAGTTATATGTCGTGAGTGTCATGATGGGAACTGAAGAGTTCCAGTTCTATTACATCCAGTATAAAAGCGAACACAAATATCCTGGGAATGGGATGTACAGAGTAGAAGTGCGTCTCTGTACGCTGAGAGCGTAGGAACAGTCAGTGGATCTCGTATGAGCCCTGCTGGCGAGGCTACAGCGGCACTCAATGCAGCTCACTTTTTATACGACACGAAGCAGTCTGCGATGCCTAGCTCGCTACGCTTATCTTCAAGGTCGAAAAATGAGTAGCGCTAATTGACGCAGCACGAGTGCTACACTGCACAACCACAGGGCAAGGTCTACGAGCGTTTGCGTAAAGTCTAGTGAGTGCAGTTAGCTTGAAGTTTATGTTCACTCTGGACGAAGGAATCACGGTGGTTACGGTGGTGGAGCCAGGACGTGCATGGCAATTCTTTGTCACAACAATTAAGGAGTCGATATCAAAATAATTCTTCGAAATAATCATCCGGAAACGCATTTATACTACAGAGCTTGGTGATTTCAATCTCTAGTATAACAAGTAAATTTCTCCTATCGACTGTGAATTAGGTGCCATAACAAGGAATCCCTGAGTCACTCATTGCAAGTGAATTGTTACTGTCGTTAAATTACGCCTCGCATTTCCCACGTCTCATTCTGTCGATCCTTGAGCATTTTTCATCGTTGCTGAATATTCGAAAACTATTCGAGAAATATTCGGTATATCTAATATGCTCAATTCGATTCAAATACCGAATTGAATAAAATGCTATTCGGTTCGTTCTTAGAAATTTTCGAATATTCTCACACCCCTAAAATTCAAGAATAAGAGGCACCTTATGGAGATATAGCCAATCACGTGAACATAGGCTCAGAAACATCCCAATGTTTGTATACTTGGTCGCGAACAATGTGATTTTTTTTTTCAATATAAAGAATTGGTCATTTTGAATACAAAGAATGATAAATGAAATAGACGCCGTAGTAGAAGAAAAACCTTTTTATCGTGTTTAATGAGAACATACAGACAATGATGACAATACAGAAAATGAACGTGCACTGACATCTCACGAAGAGAAGTGAGCGTTAGTTGGAGATAAACAAACAGAGAGAGTGTGTAGCATAGCATAGTCTTCTATCGTATAGTATAGGAATGGGAGAAAAGGGGAAGTAGGAAGAGAGGGAGGGAAAGGAAGACGAGGGTAAGGCCACCAGCTCCGCTGTTTGCTCACTCTTTGCACCAACGTTTTTTACATCATTTTTTAGAGAAGACGTAATTATGATGTAAAATGGGAAGAAAGTAAAGTGAACGAAAAGATAACTTGCCCCTGTCAGGGACCGAACCTGCGACCTTTAAATAACGCGTCCGATACTCTACCAACTGAGCTACAGCGGCGGTCATCCCCCAGTCTACTTTATGGGGTATATAGGTTCGTTTAAACCTGGGAGTGTTAGTCAGCGCAGCTAGTAGCCATGACGGCGTGTGTAGAACACTCTTTTTCTGCCTGTTGGCGTCACGTAGCACATGATCTTATTACCAGCTGGCAGCTGACGGATAATGCCTCGCATACTACCTGAAGGCATCATCTGTTGGATTCTCATTATTATTGTGTCTAACAAAAAAAAACGAGCCCTTCAATTTCGACTCCTTTTCTTTATTATCAAGATGCCATTCCTCTCTCTTTGGCTTATGCAGCCTACTTTTGAGGCTTTGGCGAGGAGTTTCCCTGGCATCTCTGAAGAAGTTTTTATGCCCATTAGCGCATATTTGAGCAACACCATAGATTATTTTATAAATTAATAATCTAGTTTAAAGTAGGTCCACACAGACTGATTTAGAAATGTACAATACGGATGATACATCATCGCATCTACGCCCGCGCATATCAACATGCGTCATGTTGATGTGTACAGCACTTTCTTTAAGTTTGCCACGTGCATGTTAAACACACATATTTCTTCAAAAGCGATCGTTGCTACGCAGAAAGTGAAACATAAGAAATGACAGAAAGACCAGAGAAGAATATGGGTTGCGGAGGATGGGCAGGCTCCAAGTCCTGGTGTCTTGATTCTCACTACTAAACCCCCACCGCTGGCGTCCCTACGTGGGATCTGCGACTCTGCCATAAAAAAAAATGCCCCCCACCTCCCCGAAGGAAATCGTGAGGAAATGCGAATGCATTTCGCGCGCGCTTCACTCCATTTATATATACGTGCGAGAGAACGGACGGGAGTGTGGGGCGCAGGGAGGAGAGAGAGCGAATGGCGAGAGAAGGAGCGGCGAAGCACTGCACCTACCCTCTGCTACACTCTCCACACACGCGGGAGCTCCGCCGAGCTTCCGCGATGCGAGCGCCCTCACACACCAGAGCGCGCTCCTCCTCTCCACTCACTCTCCGCTACTGCGCCCGCACCACCTGCTCCGGTCGCTAGGGGCGAGGATAAGCGCGCGCGCCCGCAGCTGTTGCTATGGGAGAGGGAGTGAGAGCGGAGGGATAAAAAATTACACCATCTTCAGCTAAAGGGAACCATGTGCAGATGGGAAGCAGCGGGCGCTAACGCTTACACCGGCGGCGGCGTTGACGCTGGCGCTCATCGCAGCGTTGCGTAGGCGAGAAAACTGGGGATGCGTAAAGCACGCAGCGATGGAGCGGTGTTTCCTACTGGAACATGCCAATCGCTGCTAATGTGCAATGATAGACAGAAGACTCCGACTGGACACAGAGACTCGCAGTCCGCTTTTAGTTAACGCGCACGCTGCGAATTTTTATTGCTCAACAACGCACAGGAGAAATCTTCCACCGGCACCACCTTGGAGGCCAAGATCCATTGCCATATATTCGGGGTGGCCTGTGAACAGTTCTGCAGCGCAAGCAGTCGGTTTTTTCAACCAAGAAACTCGCTAGCAGACGCTGCCTGTGTCGGCGTCGCGAGGTGAGAGAGGGGGGGGGGCGCATGCGCAGTGGGAGTGTGGATGCTGCGTGCAGAGATGCCTGAGAGGGGGGAGCGTAGGAGAGGAGAGAGAGGTGGGACGTGCATGCGCAGTGAGAGTGTGGACGCCGTGGGCAGGGATGTTTAGGGGGAGAGGGGGGAACGTGGGAGGGGAGAGAGTAGGGGAGGCGCATGCGCAGTGCGGGTGTGGTTGCCGCGGGGAGGGATGCCTAGAGGAGAGAGAGGGGGAGAGGAGGTTTTTATTTTTTTTAAAGGGTTTGCGCATGCGCAGTAAGGGTGGTCACGCCGCACACCACCACCACCGGATTAAGCTTCGCCATAAGATGCTTCACATCTAACACCTGCCGGCGCTTACCTCCTCAACCTATCCTCCTCCTCCTCCTCCGTGGACAACGCTGGACAACGCCGGATGCCTGACATAGCCCGACTATGAAATGCATTCGCATTTAAAACATTTTGACTTCTATAGTCACAAATTTGTCAGGAAACAAACAAATCGTTTTCCTAGTTGAGTACCTGCAGTGCAATAATACTGTTCATCTTATATGACCGAACGCATCACCCACAGCCACAAATCACCGCTGAAAATTTTCAGGAATATTATTACTCAGTTTCTGTCGGCACTTTCCGAGGTCACTTTCTAGAATGAATTGCGTTTGATGTACGCAAGTAGAATGCTTTTGAGGTTAGGACAAGCAAGCATTCGTTTTCTCTGCATTTTTCGCTGCTTTCTTTGTTTTCATATTATTGCTCGCAAAGCACTGCAGGCATGCCAGCGCCACATAAATGCTAGACGCATCCATCCAGAATGACTGAGATCCTGTAGGGAGTTTTCACAAGCATCGTGTATTACTTATACAAACTCGGTTGTTGGGACGCTGCCCCAAGGCCGCTTTCTCATAATATACCCTCGGTCTAGAAGTCCGAAATACCCGGTCCTAGCTGCCACTTCGTCATAGTTGTATTTATTTTATCGGGGAGACCCTCTGCAGTGGGATATGGCTTTAGCATGCTCTTATTTTCTTCTATGCATGCTCGGCTACAAACTATATAGAGCGCCATTGAAACTCCTACATGATTTTTTTATTTCCTAACATGAGGTCATCAGCGACAAAAGTGAGTTACCAGACGACATGTAAGGAGACAAAAGGCAATTCTATTGCGCAGCATTTCACTTCCCCATAATAGATACATTTTTTTCTTGGAGAGAAGCAAAGTAGCCCTATATTTGCCTTTCGTATCATTAATAATCAAAGTGCATGCTACAAATAAAATGAAGGCAGCTTCGCAGAGTGCTGCCAATTCTGAAGGCAGTGTGTAGCTGGGCGGCCTTTTGTGTTGGTCTTAATTTTTGTCTATCTTTCTTCTTGGCTTTTTTATTTCTCTCTTATCTCTGGGCTTTTGTTTCTTTTTGTCTCTGTTTCAATTTCTTTATCTTTCTATGCACTTCTTGCTCTCTTCGCGCTTTCTATCTTTCTTTCTCTTTCTTCGTTTTCTCTCTCTTTATATTTCTCACTTCGTCTTGGTCCGCCACAGTGCGTCAATGGTTACGGTGCTCGACCGCAGACGCGAAGGCCGCGGGGTCGATCCCGGCCGCGGCGGCCGCATTTCTGTGGAGGCCAAAAGGTTGAAGGCTGTGTACTGCGCGATATCAGTGCACGTTAAAGAACACCAGATGGTCAAAATTTCTAAATCACCCCCCCAACCCACCCCACGGCGTTACTCATGATCATATATGGGTTTGGGATGTAAATCGCACATATTTTCATCTTATTGTCACTCCCTGTTTCTTTCTGACGCTTTCTGTCCGGGTATTTCTCTATATCTCTTTCGTACTCTGTCTTTCCTCTGACTTAGCTTTCCCAACCCCTTGCTTTACTCTATCAAGTCTATGTTATGCTCTGGTAGCGTGCTCGCCTTTGGATTGCGGATACGCGGGTTCGAATCCCGCCTCGTTAAGAAATTTTTTCGCCAAGAATTTTTCTGTTACTCAGAGTTCTTTCATTTCAAACGGGACAAATCCGCGCATGTTTTTGGGAGCGAAAATGAAGAATTGGAAGAGGTAGATGAAAACAGCGCGTGCCCTTTTCTGATGATGAAAATTTCTGTTTACGTGCCACGGACCAGCGCTCGGCATAAGCAGCTCCACACTTAAACACAGAATAAGCTTTCAGCAAATATGAAAACAGAGAGAGTATAACTTTATTCGAGTCCAGTGCAAACGCGTCGGTTGCCCCGTGCCAGCCGGCTGCTCTCATGTGGGAACCGGCAAGTCTCGCCTACCGGCCCTGTCGCCGGCACAAGTAGCCTCCAGCGAAAGTGTGAAACTCTCTTCTGGCAGAATACTATGCGGAACATTCTAAAATCAACAGCAGTTGTTTGTGAGAGATGTCGTCCTACAAATACCGAGTTCATTTGTAAACGTTGTCATAGTTGACGCACTAGTATCACAATTAATTGTTCAAAGGAATGTCCGAAACATATACTTTCAATTATGAAACGTTCTCGAGCTAAGGAACGTTGAAGCGCTGCCTAGTTAGACTGAAGAATGGATAAGTACTTTTGCAGCACCTGCTGTGAGCATTCTAAGGATTCTTCCAGCCATACCCTAATGCAAATGCACGGTAGGCCCAGATTTCCACACATACATTCTGGCCAAGCGTTACTTTGCGACATCCAGCCTTCAATCCCAAAGCAGACCTAGTTTTACGCGGAGAAATTATGAGTACTTTGCTATTTGTTTCTAAAGTTAAGCGTGCTTACAAGGCCTTTTCTGGTTCAAATATGTAAAGCAGGCATACTCTGGACGCTGTGACGCAGGTTAGCTTAGCTTTCATGTGTGTCTAGAAGATTGGGGCCACATTGTGAGCTGTCGTTTCTTACGTCGAAGATGGACGTCCACTTCAAGTACATGGACCGGGGACGTGAACTTGGAAATACACTATCTGTGGACATGAAGTGTGGAAAAGCTGGAGCGGATGTAATAGAAACAGAAGTGGCAGTTACCAGAAGAGCGAGCGAGGAGACCTATCGTGAGCGTGAAATACGCAGTATGCAGATCGAATCATAATGGAGCGTAGTGAAGATAAAAACAGCGCTTATTTTTCTGCGCGATCTTGCGGGGCCCTCGATGCACCCCGCAAGCATTTACTCTGGCGCCGCGAAATATCTTCCGCTTCCCATTCCCAGCCAATGCCGGTCACCAGGAAATGTACGCGTATCTCTTTTTCGCATAATGGTGCGCATAAATCAGATGGCGCTTCGGCACTAGATGACGAGCTCCCTTTTTCGGTGACATGGAGTATTTCGACATTTTGCAGCTTTATATGCAGCTTTTATTTTGCGTTAAGCCTGTGCCTCTAACGACACGTTCTGGAAGGAAAGTGATTGGTTGCTGCGGAAGAGTCGGGCAAAAGGAGAGCCACTCATTCTGCCTGTGTGGGCATTGACTTTGAGCCTTTCTATAGACGACCGGGCTACGATGTGGCGCCGTCGTAGAATGCCCATGTCGATTAAAGCCTGGCTGTGCGACACTAAGGCCAATATCTGTCACTACGCGTTGCGCTATAAATGGACTTGTGTTCGAGCTGCATACATTATGTTTGAAGACGGGAGAAAACATACTGATTCGCTTCCGATGCCGTCTTTAGGTGTCAGATGAGCTGACAGCAGACGGCGTGAAAGTAAAAAGGGGAAGTTACGACTCTTACGAATTCACTAGAACGACTAAAGCTGGTTAATATAGTTATTGTATTCCAACGTATTTGATTACCATAACGTGTTCTGTATACCCCTTCTGAATATGGCGACGAGCTGCCGAACTAGAAACTTTTGCTCCGGCACTTATTCCTGGTGGAAGAGAAACAATGCCTTAATGGTTTTGATCCGATCCTTGCTCTTTGGGCATCAGCAAGTACTCAAAGGTAAATCACACAACTTCACACGCTTCCCTTCCAATTTCTGAAAGTATCGGTATCCATTAATTTCACGCCTATAGTCACTCTACGTCGTCATAATGAACTCGGAGCAGTATAGCCAGTCACACTTGTACGGCGCAGCCGATGAATATTCCATGTCTATTTTCGCTATCGATGGCTTGCGCCATAGCGGAAATTGTGTTTTTTACGTCAATAGCCTAAATGACCTTCAGAGGCTTCTCTCGATACAATATTCCTGTTTTCTATTCTTCGTTATAATATTATCCGTCAATAGACACTCTTATATTCTCCTACATTGCCTTATGACCCGCTTGCCTAAGTCCGGTGGTTTTGTTGCCTCGTTAGGTTTACGAAAGTCGCCCTCGAGGCCTTTCAGAGGCACTTCCATAGCACCTGACACACACGGAACGAGCGACGTAAAATAGAAGTAAGTGGCGGAGAAGCGCCTCCACCGCCGATTACAACATAGCACATAGTGGCTCCTGACTGGCGCCCTCCTACTCAGCCTGTGCTGGCACTTGCCTCGCTCTCCTGAGGGAGGTGTCTGTTCCCTCCTCCATCTCTCCTCTTCCCTCTTTTATATTCCGCACGGCTGCCCCTTTGGCGCACTGCTTCGCCAAACTTCACAGAGATTACAGAGGGAGAGAGCAGAAATAGAGAGAATCGGTCGAAAGGAGAGCAAATGAGAGGGTGAAGGGTATTCCCTGAATCTCCTCTCCCGCGTCTCATTGGTACCTATGAGGTCGAAAACCCCCGGGCTAGGGACAGGTGTAGCGCCTAGCGTTCCCTGCATCTCGTACCTAGTTCATCCCTAGAAGTCCCTCCGTCAGACGCACCTTCTTCCTCCAGGTCTTTTCATCTCTAGAAGTCCCTCCGTCAGACGCACCTTCTTCCTCCAGGTCTTTACGTCTCTTCTCCGCGTTCCTCACGTTTTCCTGCGTGACAGCGTTGGTCCTAGCCTTGCCTACCACTAGCATGACTGAAAAGGACATTAAAACAACAGAAGGAAGTGCGCTCAATCGGGCTACAAAGTAAATGGCAGTCGACAGTGAGCGGACAGCGTCGATGCACCAACACAGTGTCCATATTAGGAAAGGCAGAAAGGCGGATAGAAGAAAACAATGTCGTTCTCATAGCTGCTGTTTCTAAACAAGGTAGAGCGAAATGCTCGAAAAACAGTGATTGTGCAATTTAGGGAGTGGAAAAGAGAACCAAAGTAAAAGTATGCCAGATGAAGTATACCTCAAACACACGCGCGCACACACACACACACACACACACACACACACACACACACACACACATATATATATATATATATATATATATATATATATATATATATATATATATATATATATATATATATATATATAGTTAAAAAATATATCAAGCACGTAGAAAAATTGTTCTGGGAAGGACTGACATTTCGGCCGCGGGACCAGCCTTCGTCGGAGTGATGCACACATGCGACATCAACGCAATACCTGATATTGCGTTGATGTCCCATGTGTGCATCACTCCGACGAAGGCCGGTCCCGCGGCCGAAACGTCAGTCCTTCCCAGAACAATTTTTCCTACGTGCTTGATAGATTTTTTTTGAACTGTGACTTCCGGGTCCTATGTTATCCCTTCATTGTTTATATATATATATATATATATATATATATATATATATATATATATATATATATATATATATATATATATATTATGAGCATTATTTATACGCTTCATCTTCTCATCTGTACACTCTCATCATCACCTCTCCGGCCTAGGCTGAGGGGCTGACTGGACAAATAAAAGAAGTGTCTTGCGGCCTAAACGTTGCTTTACAAGTGGTGGAGAGTGCTGTCGGTCCCCTAGTCCTCTCTCCAGCTTTTCCTCGTGAGTTTCAGCTACAGTACATCCCTGGAGCTACGTTCGGGTTGCCGCCCTGTACAACCAGCACACGGCCATGTCACGAGACGAGCAGAACAATGCGGGGCTCCACCCACCCAGCCTGTGCCCCTAGGTACAGTCGCGCGCGATATGAAGGTTATCGCGGAAGCGTTGACCGCTACGCTCGCGCGATAACCTTCATATCGCGCGCGACTGTACGCCTTTCTGGAGTGTGAACCACCCCTCAGAGAGATCCACCGATGTTCGCTGGCCTCCGCGGTGAAGACGTCGAGGACTGGTTGGGACGAGTACGACCGTGTGAGTGCGCTTAACCATCGCCATGATTCTGCGAAACTGTCCCGCGTCCCGTTCTATCTGACAGGGGTTGCTAAGACTTGGTTTTTCAACCATGAGCTGGATTTCGCACACTGGGCCACATTTAAGCAGCAGCTTCATCAGATCTTTGCGAACCCTTCTGTCCTTGCAGACATCGCCGAACGGAAGCTTGCTGAGCTTGTTCAGCACTCTGGCGAGTCCTACACCTCGTATATAGAAGACGTCCTCGCCCTTTGCCGCCGCGTCGACAGCTCGATGTCCGAGAATGACCGCGTTCGCCACCTGCTTAAAGGCATAGGCGCCGTAGCATTCAACGCTCTTGCTGCAAAGAACCCCACCACGGTCGCGGATATCACCAGTACGTGTCAGTGACTCGATAATCTTCATCTCATACGTTCGCAATCTGAACAGCTGATCTCAGGCCAACAAATGACAGTGAGCTGCGTGCTTTGATACGGGTCCATGATCCGCGAGGAACTGCAACTAAAGGCTACCTCATCCTCTTTCGAGCTCCGTATGACGCCTTCTGAAGGTAGCCTCCGCAACATCGTAAGGGAAGAAGAAGCATCCATGACGTCTGCGCAAGTTCCAAGCCCGCATCCCGCACTAGCGCCAACCTACGCTGAGGTTGCTGCTCTCGCGTCCCCTTCTCAGCAGTCACAGCAGCATGGGTCACGAACGCACGCTTCACTCAATGCTCTCGCACCAAGGGCAACGCTCCAGTCTTTCAACTCCTGGCGTCCGTCTCGACCGATTTGCTATTAAGGCGAAAGCCTTTAATGTCTCATGCTCACGTCCGTCCGGTGTCCGACCGGTGTCCGTCCGGCGTCCGTCCGTCCGTCCGTCCGTCCGGTGGTATTGGTGGTGCTGTGCGTCCTGACCACCCTTACTGCGCATGCGCAGACCCTCCCCACACACCTCCTCTCCTACGCCCACCCTCTCTCTCCTGTAGGTATCCCTCCCACCCGCGGCGTTTACACACCCATTCCGCATGCGCGTCCCCTCCCCCTCTCTCTCCTACGCTCCTCCCTCTCTCCTCTAGGCATCCCTCCCGCGGCGTTTACACCCACATGCGCATGCGCGTCCCCTGCCCCTCTCTCTCCTCTCCTACGCTTCCCCCCTCTCTCTCCTCTAGCCACCCCTCCCCGCGGCGTCCACACCTTCACTGCGCATGCGCGTCCCCTCCCCATCTCTCTCCTCTAGGCATCCCTTCCCGCGGCAACTACACCCCCACTGCGCATTGCGCGTCCCCTCCCCCTTCTCTCTCTAGGCATCCCTCCCGTGGCGTTTACACCCCCCAATGCGCATGCGCGTCCCCTCCCCCCTCTCTCATCTACGCTCCCCCTCTCTCGACTCGCAACGCCGACGCAGGCAGCGTCTGCTAGCGAGTTTCTTGATTGAAAAAATTAGGCAGATCCCCAAGTACCATGGGAATCGATGTTATGCGAAGCATCCAGAGTTAAGGTGACTGGGTTGTAATTTTTTTATCGAGCCACACGTTATGAAATGACGTTAAAGATATGTACAAATGTAGCACGCAGATACATGTTGGACAGTCGCATATGTTTCATATAACCAGTTGTTTACAGTTCTGCAACGATGCCAACAGAAACATGGGTATTGCCAACACCAGAAGCCGTAAGCTGATACGTAGAGCTTGTGCTTGCAAGGATGGTAGCCCTGGATAGTGCTACGTAAACGAACTACAGTGGATGACGCTTGACTATTCCGCTGACGTTTACCCGACATGACTCCTTCGTCAGATGAGTAGGTATGTAATGTTTATAAAATTAGATAGCCAGCACTGCAACTATAATATACGTTTCACCAACATGACGCCTGCATTGGGTGTTCTTCCAAAGCACTTTCGAGACCTGACATGGCTCTGTGGTAGAATACTTGATTCCCACGCAAAATTCTTGGGTTCGATTCCTGCTGCAACTCTGATTTCTATTCTTTGTATTCCTGGAGTCAACGCCGCCGATGTCCGTTTTTCTTAACGATGTCGCCTTTATATTACCGGTGTCAACGCCACCGATGTCAGTTTCTCTTAACGCTCTCGCATTTAAATTACCAATGCCTGTTCTAGTCGTTCCTGGGTAGATGTAAATTGTTAAAGTCCTGTGGCGCATACCCGCATTCCGCGGCCCGTGGTATACGGGTATGAGCCACACGCGTCTGGAGAAAAATGAGTTTGACGACGTACGCTACGGGATTTCCACATTATCATGTCATGACGAGCCAGACATATTCGTCAATACCTCTTACCCTCCCATACAAATTTTGGTCTACCCCATGTTAAGGAAGCCATCCCGAGAGCACCCAGACGTAGGCGGCTAGATAGATAGATAGATAGATAGATAGATACGTAGATAGAAACGCAAAAGTGCTTAGAGTACGCAAAGAAATGCTTCGCATTTAAAAACCGACTGCTCGCGCTGCACAACCGTTCAACGCCGACGCAGGCAGCGTCTTGTAGCGAGAGACAGAGTGGAACTTTATTGAAGGGAAAAGGTAAAGGGGGATCTTGGAGCTACTATGGTTGGGTCCCTACGTCCAGTGCTCCACCGGCCTTAGTCGCCCGCCGGTCTTGATCCAGCGCGCGCTGCACTCCCGGGTCCGAGCTGGCGAGTTGTGCCTGTTTCTTGATTGAAAAAACCGACTGCTCGCGCTGCACAAGCCGTTCACTCGCCACCCCGTATATATCGCAATGGATCCTGACCTGCAAGGTGGTGCCGGTGGGAGATATCTCCTGTGCGTTGTCGAACGATGAAAAAATTCGCAGCGTGCGCGTTAACTAAAAGCGGACTGCGGGTCTCTGTGCCCAGTCCGAGTCTTTTGTCTCTCATTTCCCATTAGCAGCGATTGGCATGTTCCAGTAGGAAACACCGGTTCATCACTGCGTGATTGCGCCCCCCTAGATTTCTCTCCTGCGCAACGCCGCGATGAGCGCCAGCGTCAACGCCGCCGCCAGTGTAAGCGTTAGCGCCCGCTGCTTCGCATCTACACATGGTTCCCTTTAGCGGTAGATGGTGTAATTTTAAGGCGAAAGCCTTTAATGTCTCATGCTCACGTCCGTCCGGTGTCCGTCCGTCCGTCCGTTCATCCGTCCGTCCATCCATCCGCACGTCCGTCCGTCCGTTTGTCCGTCCGTCCGTCCGTTTGTCCGTCCGTCTGTCCGTCCGTCTGTCCGTCCATCCGTTTGTCCGTCCGTCCGTCCGTCCATCTGTCCGTCCGTCCGTCCGTCTGTTTGTTCATCCGTCCGTCCGTCCATTTGTCCTTCCGTCTGTCCATCCGTCTGTCCATCCGTCCGTCTGACCGTCCGTTCGTCTGTCCCTCCGTCTGTCCCTCCGTCCGCCCGTCTGTCCGTCCATCTGTCTGTCTGTCCGTCCGCCGTCCGTCCGTAAGTCTGTCCGTCCGTCTGTCCATCTGAGCTCTGGCACGGAATCAGGTGGCCGCCGGGGTGCGCGAACGGACGGTGGTCGCGTCGGAGGACTCTACAGCGCTCGCGCTTTGCTTGCGTAGCGTCGCTGTGCCCAGCCCTTGCAATCATTCTGACAGACGCCGTCTCAATGGACACATGCGTCCACGGAATACACTTTCGAATTTACAAAGGGTCTGTCAATTTTAGCGCTGGAACGCGGATGGCGTTTCCACGATGCGCAAAGCGCGACAAAATACTAACGCATGCAAACGGAGGAAGATTAGTCTCACGTCTTTCTGCGATTCGCGGTAAAAAACCACCACCACCACCACCGGATTAAGCTTCGCCATAAGATGCTTCACATCTAAAAACGTTTGAACCCGTTGTTATGTACTGATCTTGTCGATACCGTACGATGGGGTATATTGTTACATAGCCTAACGTGCAATGCATATTTCCTACCGTACTTGGCACATGCAGGACCTAACATGAAAACCATGGTGCTTGCGACGAAAGTATTTAATTCGTAACATTGCTGTCTTATAACAGCAGCTTCAACGAATAATCAAAGTACCAGAAAGTGATCCAATGTAAATAGATGGGAGGGAAGAGCGCCACATACACCAGTGACTGAAACAGACTCATTTGTGCGTCTCTTTTCATTCTGTCTCATGCAGCATTCAATTGTATCAGAATGCATCTATGCTGTTGTCCGAACTAGTGTTGTAGTTCTGTGTTTGGTTGTCTAACTAAAGCGGAACTTTTATAGTCTAGAGGCCCAGAAAAAGAAAACAGTGGTTAGAATGATCAAATATAATTATTAAAACTGTCTGGTTCTCATATGGCGAGCTTTCTCATTTTCCTTCAAACACCTTCAAATGTTCTACACTAAGTTAAATAAACATTTGAATACGGTTGCATGAATATTCAGACTAGTGTTTTACAGAAAAAGAAAACACAGAAAAAGTCAGTTGAAATTTGTATTGTATTTGAATTATAAATACATTGAACATTTGTGGATTGCACATATCTTGAGGAAGAACAAATTGAGCTAACTGTTCGTTGTAAGTCATTACCTCAAGTCAGCCGAACAAGACAATATAGACTCACAGAGCCCTATTTTTTCATGTCACTCTCCAAGCAAGCTCAATGGACTCTTCTGTGTCGCTTAGGTTTTGCCTTCTGTGGTTCTCTTGTGATGTGCCAACAAAGGCACCTGGAATAAACATGAGGCAGCCATGTCACTGATGCACTGAAAAATAGGATTGCTGAGAACCATCGCGGTTGCACTTAACATGTAACGCAAGTTGTATTCCACATAATCGGGGGGTTTTTGAAAGGGTTCCTGAAGAAATAGTGTCAAGGCCACTGCGCATGTGCGAGGCCTAAAAAACATTAAGGAGGTCATTGGGCAAGGTGTTTCTCGAATTAAGAAGAGCCCCAGAGGCTGCTGCAAAAGCTGTGCACCAAACAAATATTGGTGCCACCCATTGAAGAAACGGCTCTTGTCCCAGACCAAACTCCCCCGATTTATGAGCTGACAAAGTTCTTAATAAATAAATGGTGGCATAGGCTATCACTTTCTCCCATCTCATGCATACAACAAAGGTCAGTCAGAAAATAGCCGATGTTTTTAGACTCGGTAGCCAATTTGAGTGCTCGTAGGCACTTGGTAACTCAGATTGCCTCAGGTGATGCCGGCAAGTAATGTCGTTTCACAAAACTCATGGGGATTGTCAACGAATTGATTACCATAACAACCTTGGAATGAAAAATCCAGCAGATCCCTGCACTATGGGAATCGATTTAAATGCTAAGCAGCCGGCGAGTACATGCCTACACTGCCCTATTTATTTATTTCGTTATTTATTTATTTTTTATTTGAGCCTAGTGTTGCAAGCTGGATCAAGTGTCTTACTATAAATTGAGGTGTGTGCAGATTGCGAGCTTACAGGCTTGTTGGGTGCACTGGCACATAATTACAGCCTTATGGTTAGGGCGCTGTCCAGAGATAAATCCGCATAAATGCGATAAACACTCGCCGGTAAAATTTTTGACAATTCGGATTAATCCAATAAACTCCAATTTTAGAACAGCATTTTCAATGGTTCATAGGGCATTTTCAAAGATGACAATCACCAATCGAAAGGACAGCACCTGCATCAGCAGCAGTAACCTCGTAAAGTATGCTTGCGTCTACCACAAGCTTTAAGGTTGTAATACAAACAAACGTAGGTGTTTTGTATTCTAGTATATGTGTTTGTATGAATATCTAGTAGCACGTTTAAACCTTCTAGACATGTAAAATGCACTTACTGTGTTCACATGTTTTTGTGTTCAGATCTAATTTTATCTAAGATTTCGGTGTATTGAGAATAGTAATAAACATAGGTCCTTTCTTTTACATCAAGATGAGGGAGGCTGGTTGAAAAAATTGAGAAGCAGCTTGACTAGCTTCCACTCCCCCCAAAAGTACACTGCCGGGTTTGCTGCAGTGCAGTGCATATCAACAGCCTTGTTCACAGTGTTACTGAATGGGAAGCGACAAAAAAATGAAAGGATTTAAAAACAGGTATTATCAGCAACACTGTTTCATCGAAAATAAAATTAGTCAGGAGACGCCACAACTTGTAATGTAGAATTCAACACCGAATTTTGGACAATTGGGAATTTACGAGAAACAATTCTGATGGACGCTGAAGTTTCTTCAAAAAACAAACTCGAAGAAACACTTTCCGAATTTCAAGGAAAATAAACTCCGAAAACACGAAGCGCTAGTTATTGGTCCAACGTATGTTCCCTCGCATGTTAGATCAAAGAAGCCAGTTTTGTTGAAAAGAAATGCATTCTATGATGTGATGACGAGCATGTCACAAACAGTGATCGTTATCGTATTCCTCTGGGGTTGAGCAACGGTCGACTATAGCTTGTCAACTCACACGAGTACATGTGTATTGTTTATAAGATTTTATGAAAGCTAATACCAAACACTGCAACCACAATTGTTGTCATAACATCATGCCTGTATAGGGTCTTTTTCATAAGCAGTTTCTAGAAAATGTGCAGCTCTGCATTAGACTAAATGACTGCCATGCAAAAATCATGGATTCAAGTTTTGCTCAAACTGCGATTATTATTTGCAGCCATCGAAATTTTTCGTTCGCCGATAATGCCACCGATGCTGGTACCGGATTTGCTTTGGCACAGGCTCCTTAAAACTATCGTGTTTTTATTTGCAATGTATATTCTCATCGTTTCTCGACTGACATAAAAAATGAATCAACCACCTGCTGCGCACACCCCGCATTACACGATCCGTAGTTTGTGGGTATGCGCCACATGTGACTGCCAAGAGTTTCATGAAGTAAGCGACATTCATGTTATGACCTGTCAGTAAGGTTTGTCTTTGTTGATATCCCTTCGATGTCAAATTTGGTATATACCAATTAAAGCAGGTGACCATGAGAGTACCCAGACGTAAGCAGATAGATATATATAGATAGGTAGATAGAAACGGACAAAATGCCATTCGGTTCGCTAAGAAATGCGTCGCATAATGTGAAAGAATCTGCGTACCAGAAGCTAATTTCTATACAAGGTTTTAATCATTAGTCATCGTAGCTCGCCTATGCCTAGCACTTGCATCGTGACACTGCCAGCGCTGGACACAAACACTGCCTTGTTCAAAAGCGCAAACACCCTGCGTGATCCAAAGCCAGCACAAACTTTTGGAGCCCCTATTTGAAAACTTTATTGTAAAGCTTCGCACAGCATTTAACACATTACCACCACTGTACATTAACCTACATACAGATTATGCAGCCACACATGATCATCTATCTAAATAATTTTACAAATGTACACTGCAATGCAAGATATAACAATGTTAAACCACATGCAAGGGTAATGTTTGCTTGTACCACTTCAAGTGGACAAGGCAATAATAAACAAAGGGATGAGCCATCATCACTTGGAGAATGTACATTTGATAAAACATATTGAGTCCTCAAAGTGAAATTTTTACTAGTTACAGTGAGCCGAGTTCTGACTGCCTTACAATCTAAGGTAGTTGATAAGTATTCATTCTAAAAGACAGGGCGTGCAAGCAGAGACACAAGAAAGCCTTCAAGACACCACAAATACCGACTTAACAACTGAAGATGCGCACAAAGGTGGAAAGGAAAGGCACGAAAGCTTATTTGCACCTGCCCATGGAGCAGGCGAACTTATCAATCCAGCACGCATGGAGGTCCACGTGAAAGATGAGGGTTAAGGCATTTGATTTCATCTTTATGCAAGGTAATCGACGGTTGGCTCACGCATGTGCTACCACTATTATCAATATGCCTTGCCTGAATCATCACACGCGTTTCATCATTCCTACGCAGGTACAAAATTGCGCATTCATCGAGTTTTGGCGTGTACTTACCCTCGACATTGTAAATAAAGATTAGAAGGTGAGCCTCCAGTTGGCTATCTCTTATGTCCCAATAATTTCAGGTTAATGGAACAACCCGTCTAACTTATGTAGAAGCAGCCGCAGCTGCAAGGAACCTTATACACCACACCTGTACGGTAATCAGTGAACATGTTGTTTTTTTACTAAACAAATATTGTCCGCTTCTTGTCATTGACTGGCTCATTCTTTCTCTGCACAGCGGAACGAATGTTACCTAGTGGCAGCCTTAAAGACAATATCATTGCCATATATACTTCCTACTTGCTTTAGCCCGTGGAATAAGCAATGAGTGTATGGTATACCTATGACACGCTTCTTCCTATCGCTTTCGCAACCATGCTCGGACTTAACATATCCTACTTCTTTAAACATTCAGCAACAGTGGCCACTGCAACAAGAGGATAACCCACATCTAAAACACGTGTAACCTGTGCATTAAAGCTATCACTTATTTGGTCCTTGCACGACCTTGTGAGGGCCGACTTAAGGCAAGACTATAGCCATGTCTTGCCTTAAGTCAGCCTTCACAAAGTCGTGTCAGCACCAAATGAGTGATAGCTTTAATGCACAGGTTACGCACTTTTCAGGTGTAGGTTATCCTCTTGTTGCAGTGGGCACTGTCGCTGAACGTTTAAAGTCGGTTATGTTAACCCCGAGCATGGCTGCAGAAACCGATAGGAAGAAGCATGTCATAAGTATACCATATATTCATTGCATATCTCACAGGCTAAAGAAAGCGTGAAGTAGATACGGCATTGATGTTGTCTTGACGGGTACCAATAAGCTAAGTAAGATTTGTGCCATAGTGCAGAGAAAGAATGAGGGGCTAAAAGACAAGAAGCGAACCAATATTTGTTTCGTAAAACGCACCAACAAATTCGCTAATTGCCGTACAAGTGTAGTTTATAAGGTCCCTTTCAGCTGCGGCCGCTTCTACGTTGGACAGACGGGACCCTGTATTAACCAGGGATTATTGGAACAGAAGAGATCGCTAACTGGAGGCTCACCTTCTAATCTTTTTTTACATTGTCGAGAATGTAAGTGCACGCCAACATTCGATGAATGCGCAGTTTTGTACCGGCATAGGAATGAAGAAACGCGTGTGATGATTGAGGCATGGTATATCGGTATTAATGGTAGCACATGCGTGATCCAACCGTGGATTAACTTGCATAAAGATGAAATCAAATGCCTTAACAATTATCTTTCACGTAGACCCCCACGCGTGCCGGATTGATAAGTTTGCATATTGTGTGGACATGCACAGATAAGTTTTCGTGCCTTCTTTCCTTTCCCCATTTGTGCACATCATCTGTTGTAAGTCGGCTTTTGTGGTGTCCTGACTTCTTTCTTTTGTCCATTAGAACGAATGGCCTGAGGAGTCTCTTAATGCGCCTCCACCTACATAGAATGTCTTTTATCGAATAGAGCTGCTTGTTCAAAAAGGTATTTTGTCATAATGAATAAGAAGCAAGAGATTCTGACCTCAGAAGAAATTCGAGTGTCGCCTCTGCACATGCAGCATACTTGATGTCCAAGCAGTAGTAGACAGCAAACAGGTGCTCAACACTCAGCTTCAAGGTGATGTTTGGCATGATGAGCTCCTTAACTGCATGCAGGCGACAGGTACATTCAAAGATGGACTGACCTGGAAGAAAACAAATTAGCAATGAGAAAAAAAAATATTATGTTTACACATGCTGAGCACTGTTACACATGTATTCTCTAGAAGTTAATAGGAAGTGATTTTGGTGAAGTTTGACAGGTGGATCAGCCAACAGTTGCAACTAGAAGTGGGGTTGTAAACATTTAAACAATGCCATGCCCATGCTAGGTGCTTGTGGACCATTCCGCTTACAGGGAAACAGCCAAAAGGTGTAGGTAATATTTCTGTTAAACAGAAGCGATTCCATTTTTGAACGAAAGTACATGTGTCTGAGCATAAAACTATTTGAGGCCACACCGTCACTGCTTATTATACCGATATCAACAGCGATGCTAGGAGAGAGAAGACGACATTGAGGCCTGTTCAGTCTTTCTTTTATCAGTGCCATGCTTTGAACAAAATTATTCATTACCCAAGGCTTTCTGTTGCCCAAATGGGACTTATTTCACAAAATAAATAAAATGCCATGGTAAAAGCATAATGAGAGAATAAGCGCTGCACCTTTTTACCACTTTTTGATGACCACATGTAAAGCATTAAAAATTCATCTATGGTCATCATCATGTGGATTTCTTCGTCACCAGTTGCAGGGATATGGCTGGACTGTGGACCTAATAAAGGTCCACACTGAACATTTCGTTATGCATTATGAACCAAAATACCTAGTCTCATTGCTTCTGTGTTGGAACCATAAGCACCGTTAAGAGGTGCTTAGCTTATGACGCTTCTATAAAAGACCAGCTGCTAATAATTTGTGGGGGGTTTTACATGCCAAAACTGCATGATAACGAGGCACACCGTAGCGGAGGGCTCCATCGAATTTCGACTACTTGGGTCCTTCATTGTGCTCTAACATTGTGCAGTACATGGACATCACGGCCACGGCAGTCGCTTTTCACCTTTGTCAAAATGTGACCGCTGTGGCCAGGAGCAAACAGGTATATTGTGGACAGCAGCCACATAATGTAACTTGCCGTAACCATTAATACAACACACAGTGATAGAACACTTGCTCAGACAATTAACCAATCACAATGCAGTTTCAACTGTGGAAGTCATAAACGCTCATGTTCACTTTCATCCTATGCTAATGGCAGCAATGAAGACATTTAGCTGTGAGGTTTGTCTCAGATTTATTCTACCTAAATCTGATTTTGAAATGACATCACTTCACTGAAAAATTTTAAGCACACGGAGCAGCTGAAGTCTCTTTTCTTGGTCATTAGATGAATGCATCCTACAGAAGTAAAAAAAAAGTGAACACTTGTGCTAGGAAACAATTTGGAACTTTGAGCAAACCATGATTGGTACTTAGCTGTCAAAGAATTTGAATACAACAGCACACAAGTTTGCCTAGCTCTTTCTACAAATAATACTGGCTCTTTGCGTGAACATACAGTGTTTAATTTTAGGCAAATATTAAACATTGAAACTTGTGCAAGTGGTAAGACAAACACTCGCCAGGCTATGGCGGGCGCACCATTTGGGGAAAGAAAAAAAGAAGTCAGTCGGGAACCTGCTGTGAGCAGCGTTTTTTTGTCTTGGTGATCATCTCTCATTTGTGCTAAGGAAGTCATGTATGCTTGTTGGTATCAAATGCGAAGCACTTCTTTGCAGGCACTTTGAGCGTTTCTATCTATGTATCTATCTACCTATCTAGGTATCTATGTAGCCGCCTACGTCTGGGTGCTCTCGTAATCGCCTCAAACTTGGTGTAAACAAAAAATTGGCATGGAAGGGTAACAGATTTTGGAGAATACGACTGTCTGGTCACGACATGAATAACGTGAAAATCTTGTCGCATACGTATACTGATGTATACTTGGTAAAAAATTAAGCGCAATAAACGGGACAACAAAAGTAGAGACACACAGGACGAAGCGCTACTTTTGTCTCTACTTTCGTTGTCCCGTTTATTGCGCTAAATTTTTTACCAAGTATGCATCACCAACTGGCCCAAATGTCTACTCTTCTAAAGTATACTGATGTCTGTGCTTTAACGTGAGTGCTGACGTTATGCCAGACTCATTGTAATCACAGGCACACACCAGTGTAGCGGACTTTCCTGGTAAGGTCTCGATGTGCCACAACTACTGCACTTAACGCCGATCCACTTCATACCTCTTGCCTCAAAGCATAAAAAGAAATCAACATGCGCTTCTGCAGTTAAGCTTTGCGTAAAGAACATCACTGACTAATACAAGAATAACATTCCAGTCTACCACAGCTGGTGCTGGTAGTGCTCTCTAGTGGTGGCATCGTTACGCAACTCTAAATAACCAGTTCTCACATCTGCATGTTTTCCAGATACGTGAATGCTTATGAAACTTCTACACATGTTTTGAGTACTACAGTTGTCCACCTCATAACATTATGTTCATTCTGAAAAGTGCCACACAGCAAACTTTGAGATGCATGCTTCGCATATCATTTATTCCCACGGTGCCTGAGATCTGCCAAATGTTTTTAACAGTAGCAATGTGCACTAAAAGCAAACTATTTTAGATATTTAGAAAGTTTGATAAACAAGGCTGTATTGCACACAAACACTACACATATGCTGCTCTTTAACCGAAGCGTGGCCTTGAACACGACTTCGTTCAAAATCTCTTGAAACAACTGTGATGCACTGATTTTGTTTTTAAATAATGCACCATTACAGTTGTTTTTATGACGGTCTATTTGGCATCCACTGTCCTGCTGGAAGTCAGCTTCCAAACATCACTTTCATTTAGAATATCAAGCAGTCAAGGGTTGCCGTTGGTGGATACTATGCGTCCAAATTGGCTACTTTAGGGCCCCGTCTGGCTACGAAAATTTGAGGTTGGCGCCATGGCTATTTGTTGGCTACATTGAACTTATGTTTAGGCGCATTTAGTAGCCAATTTTCTTATTATTTGCAGACAAAAGAACAAGAAAGCCAATCAGGCACCTGTTTTCAACGTTTTCTGGCGGGTAAGCTAATGCGCGCGCATGTCTCGGTCCTAGCAACACGCTCATGCGCACCGAAGCTCACCTCCTCCTCACTCCGCAAAACAAATATCAGCACCAAAATGAGGCCTGGTCGGTTGTTATGGTAAATTTAGTAATCAATTTAGGAATTAATATTCTGCCGATTTACTTCTTGGACAGCGTCGCATTTTACAATCTGTGTCTTGCTATGAATATTTATATGCTCATCTCTGTCACGTAATATCAACGAGAACAATGCAAAATTCCTTCTGACTACCACACTGCTAACGTAAGAGCCACGAAATGCCGCCGTTTCGCTCCATATCTAGCTGCGCATCGAAATTTTCGCCGCTTGAGCTTATTAATATACTAGGTACGCGTGCTCTCCGACCCACTTATCCTATCACCGTCCTGTGGGTCACATGTTTGGTTATCGCTCGGAGGTGATTATAATTTGTAAAACCCGATGCTTAAAAGTATGTTGGAAGTCTACTTGTTCTTTTTTACTCACAGTATTTTTACGCACTCTCAGCAATGCTCTTGGCCTTGTGAGAGAGAGAATGAACTTTTATTGTGAGCAAGCGCACTGTGCGCCCAAGGTGGGCGGCCTCCTTATTCCAGGTAGCCGCGGGCCTTCGCCATCTCCCGCGCCCGTTGAACCAAGCTTCGCTGATTCTTCAGGCTTGGGTCCGACAACTTGGCCTCCCACTGCTCTTCGGTTAGTGTGACGGCACTAGGGTTTTGTCTGCATCCCCACATCATGTGGGGCATAGAGTGTCCGGGACATCACAGTACTTGCAGTTGTACGAGTGCTCAGTTGGTGAGATACGGTGAAGTAGTATGCCGTGAACGTAAGTGTTCGTTTGCAGCTTTCTGGGGATTGTGGTAAATAAATAAATAAATCCTTTTTTTCAACTCACGTGTGGTTTGAAAAGCAAGACGGAACGCAATATGGCCTTATTTCTATGTTTTTGCAAGCTCAAAATTGTGTTTATTTTATAAAAATTCGAGTCATAATACCGTTTTCTTCTATTTGGCTACAAATTTGGCGATAAAGTTAAATTGCATGGCTACTTTGGCTACATTTAGATTGAATTCTGTCTCCTTTACAAATCTACCCAACGGCAACCCTGCAAGCAGTTACCACAGTGGCAATAGGCCGAAGACAGAATACTATGATTTTGAGTAGCATGTGACATATGACATGAAGTTGTTCAGAGAATGACAGGGCCTTTACAATTGTTTGCATTTTTATACATGATAAACACTTGAAAATGTGGGCTCAGCTCACATTTTAAAACATTTATAATTTAAAAAGGCTGAGAAAGCTTACCAAAAGCTGTGCTACTTCGTGCGCTTTTATCGATATCTGTAAACCACAAAGCGTCACCTTCAAATATTCTTTTGAGCCAAGCAAAGACCACTGCAAAACCATGTCTGGTATACGAAGTGTAAAACTACTGAATGTTTATCTCGATAAGTAGCAATGTTTGAATACACTTGCCTGAAATACCCTGCCCATTGCACACTGTGAATGTGTGGGTGTCGCTCTCGGTGCTTTCCACTTAGCAGCTGAATTCTTGTTCTTGGTTTTCCATTCAACCTAGTCGATAGACCTGCAAGAAGCAGAGTTCATGTTTGTTATATTTTGCACAGATATGAAATGCACATACGTTACACTTTGCCATAAGCGCTTGCCATATTCAGACTGCCATGGAGCAGTGAGCACATGGATGTTTTTAATCTTGCTTGAAAAAAGTGTGAAGTGTATAGACATGAATATTCTGCATCAAGTTTACTATTGATTGCTATGGTTTTATGTGCGAAAAGCCCAACATGATTGTGAAGCATGGCGTAATGAAGGGTTCCAGATAATTTTGACCACCTTGGGATTCCTGACCAAAATCGAACCCGCATCTTTCTGGTCAGTAGCCAAGTACCATTACCCTAAACTTCTGCCACTTGCCACCAAGTTTATTTTTAAATGCGAAGCATTTCTTAGCGAACTTCGGCGACCTTTGAGCGTATTTATCCATCTATCTATCTATCTATCTATCTATCTATCTATCTATCTATCTATCTATCTATCTATCTATCTATCTATCTATCTATCTATCTATCTATCTAGCCGCCTACGACTTTGTGCTCTCCTGGACCGTATCGTTAATGGGATTTATACCAAAATTGGTATGGCATAACATGACTGCATGACAAACATGACTGACTGGTCATATCATGAAAATCATGAATAACTTGTCATGAAAAGTATGATTTACACACCATGGCCATAGGGCTCCTGATGCCGTTTTCTTCACTTGATATATCCAAAAATTGATACGTTGAGACATTTCTGCATCACCAACGTAAATGACAGGTAGTAATATGAAAATCATGACCTGCATGTCATGTACAACATGACTTGCATGCCACGCTCATGGCGCGCTCGCGGCCGTTTCGCTTGTTTGATATACACCAAATTTGGTATTGAGTGACGTGACTGTATGACGAGCATAAATGACAAGTGGTTATATGGAAATCATGACGTGTCATGTGCAACATGGCTTGCATGCCACGCTCATGACACTCTCGGGGCCGTTTCGCTAGCTTGATATAGACCAAATTTCTTATTGAGTGACGTGACTGTATGACGAGCATAAATGACAAGTGGTAATATGGAAGTCATGGACATGTCATGTGCAACATGACTTGCATGCCACGCTCGTGACACTCTCGTGGCCGTTTCGCTAGCTTTATATACCAAATATTTAAGGCGAAAGCCTTTAATGTCTCATGCTCACGTCCGTCCGTCCATCCCTCGAGCCGTGCTTTGGCACAGTGCCAGGTGGGCGCCGGGGCGCGCAAACGGACGCCGGTCGCGTTGGACCCTACAGCCCTCGCGCTTTGCTTGCGTGGCGTCACTGGGTCTGGTGTCTCTAATCATGCAAGGAGGGAGACGCGCGCATCACGTTCCATTCTGACCGACCCCATCTGAGTGGGCACAGGCGTTCCAGTAACACACTTTGGAATTGACAAAGTGTCCGTTAATTGAAACTGTGGAACGCGGATGGCGTCTGCACGACACGCAAAGTGCGAGAATACGAACGCATGCGAAACGGAGGCAGATTGGTCTCGCGTCTCGCTGCGATTCGAGGTTAAAAAATAAGCGAACATAAGTGGCCGGTGGCTAACATGGAAATCTTGGCATGCGTGTCATCTACAATGTTATTTACATGCAACGCTCATGGTGCTCCTGCGTCCAATTCGCTATCTTGATATACACCAAAATTTGTATTGCGCGACGTGCCTGTATGATGAACACAAATGACAGGTCCTGGTGGTGGTGGTGGATACAACTTTATTAAACGTCCGGCAAGTTTTAACACGACCCGGGCTTAGGTCTCCCACGGGGGAACGTCAAGGCCTTGCCTCAACGCCGCCTCACGGGCTTGCTGGACTGCCCACGTTTGCATGCCGAGGTCTGAGCTGCGCAGAGCGGTGGCCCACCTCGACGACAGGGTCTCCGGAGTAACGGCCATCATTCGGATAATTACACTACACTCCCACAACATGTGTTTGAGTGTTGCTGGTCCTTCCTGGCACAATTTGCACGTGTCGTCCTGATGTTTGTCCGGGTATATACGTTTTAGGTGGAACGGGTTAGGAAAGGTGTTCGTCTGGAGCTGCCTCCAGGCGACGGCCTGCCTCCTGTTTAGTTTGGGACTTGGCGGTGGGAATATCCTTCTGGAGTTAAGATATGCTTTTGTGATTTCATTATAGCTAGTGAGCCTATCCTGACATGTAAATAATGACATGCATAATATGTACAGCATGATTTGGTTTTTGCTGGCTGCTTCGCATTACATTGATTTTTCTCTATGCAGATTGCAGGTAGTAATACATAAATAAGACTAACATAAGCAAAACTGACATTGAATGGGTAATCACATTGGATGTTCAAGGCTTGTTAAGATGACAAGCAGCAGCAAAGTCTCGCCATTCCAAACTACTTAGCCAGAATAAAAAGCTACACAAAGCAATCAGGATGGCTTTGGTACACTCGTCAGAAAAAAATCGGGGATTAAAAATATGGCAAGGAAAAGGCAGTATGCCCTTCCTAGTTTTAGACTGCAATCGGAGTGTATTACAAGTCATTAGCATTAGCTAACATTTATTTAGAAACCTTAATTTCATCATTGCGACACATGAAGTTCCACTACTTCCCGAGTTTTGAAAGCAACTCGAACAGATAAGGAAACAAAGATAAGAACACCAGTTGGAACTTAGAGCTCACACTGTCGCCTTGTCCCCTTCTACCCCTACCTTTGTTTCCTTTTACTCTGAGTTGTGCTTAACACTCAGATCGTCATGGGATACAAACTCACCCATACTGCTGCTCTTGTCCACTGCTTTCTTTTTGAAGGCAGCAACAATGCTCACAACTGCAAGTCCCGGGATGGCCTTGTCGTGACTCCATCTCGTCGCAATAATATGAAATAAAAGAGGTAGATGCATGGTGGCTTGTTTAAAAATGCAATAAAACTCCCTGCTTAATAAGAGACATATGGTCAAAGAAACCCTAAATTGGCCCAACAAAAATAGCAATAAGAATACTTCAGCAAAATTTGCAACGCAGAGACTTAAAGGAGTGAGAATGAGACATATAGCCAAATCATAGCAGCCTGCTACAGTGGAGTTCCATTCCTCAAGGTGAAACTTCATATCTGAGTCTTTTTGGTCTGGGGCTCACACCCAAGGCCATCTTCTTTCTGAGTTAGACACACCACCACCTGAATAAGGTTTGCATGTGGCAGCATGACGTCACACTTATCAAAGAGCTTAAAGCGAAAACCAAAGGTTGGAGAAAGAAATTCTGCGAAAATTTGTGTGGGAAAAGAAAGATATATTACAGTTTCACCTTGTTTTTGTACATCACCACCTCAAAAATTTTATCTCAACTGTGACGCCTTATTGCAGAGGAATCCGTATGGGTTTCGTCTGTATAGACTTGTTAAAGTTGAATAGATGTCTCCTATAGTACGTTCAACAAGCCGGAAGTTTTACAACAGGGACCATGCACGTTTTAAATGCGAAGCATTTCTTAGCGAACTTCGGCGACTTTGAGCGTATCTATCTATCTATCTATCTATCTATCTATCTATCTATCTATCTATCTATCTATCTATCTATCTATCTATCTATCTATCTATCTATCTATCTATCTATCTATCTATCTATCTAGCCGCCTACGACTTTGTGCTCTCCTGGCCGTATCGTTAATGGGATTTATACCAAAATTGGTATGGAATAACATGACTGTAGGACTGTCACGTATAGGAGATGACAACGACTATAACGCAAAAGAAGAGGAAGACGACGAGCATGAGATGACGTAGAAGCGCGACACCTGAAGAAGAGGAAGACGAAGTGGTAGTTATAAAAACGAAGGTGACGTGGACAGAGGGGCCCCGGGTATTCCATCGTGAGCGCGTGAGCTGGGCACGAGCGTCACCGGCCTGTGTTCCGGGCGCTCCAGCTCTCGTTCGACGGCAACGCACCGTAGACTCCGGCTGGCCAAAGGACCGGAAGGCGAGCACGAGGACCCGCAGCGGCCAGGGAGCGCCATCGGCTTGTGCTCCGAGCGTCCCATCCTACGGCACCGTCGGAGCCAGATCCTGTCCCTGGGAGACACGGGCCAGCGCAAGTACCTGCGACACGCAGGTCACTGAACTCGGAGCCTCCCAGCGTCTACGAGAACACCAGTTCGCGTTCCTCGCCAGAGAAGGACGGCGCCTCCGACTTGGACGCCGCCGCCAACGCCAATGCCACCCGCAACGCCTCGCCTTCTCATGAACCGGCACTCGACGCCGTGAGTTGCGCAAGCGACAAACGCTTCGTACTTTCTAGTTGTTTGTTGTCTGTAGCTTTATTTGTGGTGTTCCTATTTAGTGTGTACCTTTTTTCGCGTTTGCATTTATTCTAAGGCTAATGTGCGTTTTCCTTTTCGCGTATAAATTTTTAAATAAACCCATAACAGGAGATCATCACATTATATGGTGTCCTGCTCACGAAGGTTTGGAGGGGAACGTCATGGCAGACCGTATAGCTCGAGGCTTCACCAACCGAGCGACGGCAGGCCAGGACGTTGAACCCCTCTCCAATTCGCGTGACATCCTTCTCCAACAAAGGGAGCAACGAAGAGAATATGGCCTTCCACATAAAGACTTGGATAATCAACAAAGGAGGGATTGGAGACGAATACAAACCAATAGTTTCCCCAATTTGTACCATCTAAGTAGAATGTATCCCGCACGATTTAGAGAAACCTGTCCGTGGTGTTCAGACGCACCAACACTTAGCCACATAACATGGGAGTGCACCCAAAGGCCCACACACATTGACAGCCCACACACTAAGCAGCCACACATATTTCACAGGCAGTGGGAGGCATGGCTTGCTGACGAGGACAAGCAGAGCCAAATAGCTCTGCTTGACCAGGCCCAGCGAGCCGCTCGTGCCAGCGGAGCCCTGGACTGAGGGCCCGACCAAACTGCCTGCATTTATTTATTTATTTATTATTATCTTTTTTTTTTGAATAAAGTTTCTTCCTCCTCCTCCTTTCGTGTGCAATTAAAATGTGTGTGCTTAACGCTCCCGCCTCGTCCATTCTTTCTCGTCGACCGATGTCCGGAGATCCGTGACAAGGACAAACAGGACTGACAGGTCATATCATGAAAATCATGACTAACTTGTCATGAAAACTATGATTTACACGCCATGGACATAGTGCTCCTGAGGCCGTTTTCTTAACTTGATATATCCAAATATGCGTACGATAAGACATTTCTGCATGACCATCATAAGTGACAGGTGGTAATATGAAAATCATGAGCTGCATGTCATGTACAACATGATTTACATGCCACGCTCATGGCGCGCTGACGGCCGTTTCGCTAGCTTGATATATACGAAATTTGGTATTGCGTGACTTGACTGCATGACGAACATAAATACCAAGTGGTAATATGGAAATCATGACATGTCATGTGCAACATGACTTGCATGCCACGCTCATGACACTCTCGTGGCCGTTTCGCTAGCTTGATATACACCAAGTTTGGTATGGAGGGACGTGACTGTATGACGAGCATAAATGACAAGTGGCAATATGGAAACCATGACATGTCATGTGCAACATGACTTGCATGCCACACTCATGGTACTGCCGTGGCCGTTTCGCTAGCTTGATATACACCAAATTTGGTATTCAGCGACGTGATTGTATGACGAGGATAAATGACAAGTGGTAATATGCAAACCATGACATGACATGTGCAACATGACTTGCATGTCACGCTCATGACACTCTTGTGGCCGTTTCGCCAGCTTGATATACACCAAATTTTAAGGTGAAAGCCTTTGATGTCTCATGCTAACGTCCGCCCGTCCGTCCGTCCGTCCCTCCAGCCGTGCCCTGGCACAGTGCCAGGTGGGCGCCTGGGCGCGCAGACGGACGCCGGTCGCGTTGGACTCTACAGCCCTCGCGCTTTGCTTGCGTAGCGTCGCTGGGCCCAGCGTCTCTAATCATCCAAGGAGGGAGACGCGCGCATCACGTTCCATTCTGACCGACCCCGTCTCAGTGGGCACAGGCGTTCGCAGAACACACTTTGGAATTGAGAAAGTGTCCGTCAATTTAAACGCTAGAACGCGGATGGCGTCTGCACGATGCGCAGAGCGCGAGAATGCGAACGCGTGCGAAACGGAGGCAGATTGGTCTCGCGTCTCGCTGCGATTCGAGGTAAAAAAATTAAGCGAACATAAGTGGCAGGTGGTAACATGGAAATCTTGGCATGCATTTCATCTACAGTGCCATTTACATGCCACGCTCATGGTGCGCTTGCGTCCAGTTCGCTAGCTTGATATACACCAAAATTTGTATTGCGTGACGTGCTGTATGACGAACACAAATGACAGGTCCTAACATGTAAATAATGACATGCATATTATGTACAGCATGATTTGCTCCCTGCTGGGTGCTTCGCATCACATCGATTCCCACAGTGCGTGGGATCTGCCGTTTTTTTTGCTATAAAACAGGCACAATGTTCAGGCATATGCTCACTGTACTTTATCAGGCGCACTTCCACTCAGTCTACCTAGCTACTTAGTCATTACGGAAAGAAACACCACAAATAGTACTTAATAATACTTAAATGAACCTAATGCACGTTCAATAAGATTGCACATTTAAAATTATTTTGTAATATAGTTGAAAGCAGAAACTGCCTCTAAAGTATTTAGTGCAAAGAAGGAAAGTGGACGTTACTATTCTCAGTTTTCAGAGAATGATATTGTAGTACACAGCTAGTTTTACAATTGAAGACGAGTTTGGTGTTTCTTGACACGATCACAACTGTCAATGCAGCCGCATTCACTCACTGATGCACACAATTAATTTGCTGGCCATATCCACTCCACTACCGCACATTTGACGCGTTCAGAAATGTGTTGTCGACGCACGCTATTAAACCCCTGCTTCCGCAGTGACACTCTCTCAGTAAGAGATACTCATTCACGCAGTACGCCCCTACAATCTCGGACCGAAACTAAACATGTATCACACCGCGCGCCGATCCTAAAGCGTCTTCTTTCAAAGCAATAAAGGAAATTGCCGGAATGTCGGCACAGTGGCGATCAAGAAATCTTATTCGCGCCACCGCGGGAACCGATGCCCCGACGAAAATAGTCGCGGTGTGATAACCGCAGCTCACAGATGAACCTTTTTTGAGATCGGCGAAAGCTGTAGCGGAAGGCGTACATGCTGTCAAAGGAATAAACCCTGCACGCTTTATAGTAGCCCACTGTGCTTGACTATGCATTCTACGTGCGTAATAAAACAGTTTAGCAACGCCTTCACGATCTACAGTATACTTGATGAACTTCCTGCATAAAAGTGATTCATTTGGTCCGCGAAAATATACTTTTACTCTATATTATGCAGTAGCGTGCTCAGCCGAACCATCTGAATTTTTTTTACCAGCGCAGCTCGGATGTCATCTCTGACTGCGCTTTCATGTGCTAAATTTAGTAGATGTGAGCGATACGCAACACCCGTCAATGCCGACACAAGTTCGTGCAACGACACACCCAACAAGACGCGAATCACCACAGCTAAAACAAGCACCGCCACACTATTCGGCAACGGACGTTCCCAGGGCGACCTGTCATGCAGCTGGACTATACAGCAAGCTCTGCGGTTCAGCTACATCAACACCAAGAACGACGGCTGAACGTCGCCAAAACAACTCGCACAACATTAGCCTGAAATAATGCATGTTGCTGGGCGAGTCGACCGTACATCGTCAAACAAGGTGCCACGCAAATGAATCGCGTACACGTAAGAGAACGAGGACGGGGCGCGATCTCGTTCCCTTCTTGTCCGTGTTTCTTTTGCGCAGCACCTTGTTGAACGTGATAAGCCGGTAGCAAAGAGGCACGCCATATTGAAAGTCAGGCGCACGGGAATGCAGTGGGTCGGTGATTTGTGGGTATGCAACTCCCTGACACTACAGAAACATGAATTTATTGGAACTTTACCGTACAGTGCTTTTACAAGAGCCGTCGGAGCTTGCCACGATGTCGACGCTGCACGGCTGGACCTTGTAGCGAAAGCGCGGGAAGGTATCCAATCCACCAGAACAAAGCCGCCGCCGCCGTTCCTCGTAAAAGCTCGTTGCACCAAGCCACCAAGCCACTGCTCAAGCTACCATCGGAAGAAGTGCGCGCGTCAGGTGTTCTTCAGCGCGATGGCAACGTGCGGGCGCCTCGCGGATTCCGAGCAAAGAAGTAGTGCGTTGGAAGCTTTAATGCTGCAACAGCAAAATCGCTGTGGTACGGGTGCTTATAAATTGTAGAATAGAACCGCATTGACCAAAGACCAATCACAGTAAACATAAACTACTTATCATGTCCCGTAATGAAATTCGGTTGAATGATTGGTAGGGAACCGTTGCGGCGCTCTACAGGATGGGGCGGTAACGGCGTTTGTGCGGCTTGGGTCCCGTAGCCAGCCCTTGTAAATGTACGGTTTTTGCTAACAGTGCATCTATCTATCTATCTATCTATCTATCTATCTATCTATCTATCTATCTATCTATCTATCTATCTATCTATCTATCTATCTATCTATCTATCTATCTATCTATCTATCTATCTATCTATCTATCTATCTATCTATCTATCTATCTATCTATCTAGTGGGAACGAGGCGAGTCTACAGGAATGCGGCATAGCATCCGAAATTAAACCGTCAATAACGTTTCCGGAAGTACAAAGAAACTTGACACCTAAGGGGTCGACGACGAGAAGTCATCAATATTTGTTAGAATAACTAAACAGCAGTTTCCTTTCCGTACTTTACAAAAGTAAAAGTAACGTAAAATTATTCTTCTCGGTGGGTTGTGATTTGTGTTTAAATTGGATACATTGCAAAATTTTAGATAAGCGACTACAGCGTAATTGAATTCCTTTTTAGGAGTGACCTTGTCGTCTCTGGTAGAGTGCCCGAGTTTTTTTTTTTTTAATGCAAGAAAAAGACATGAAGAGTGTCTCCACGCATACACATACCTTTCTGAAAAAACACGGTAAATGGCACGCGTGCATAAAAAAAGCTTCTTTTATTGGTTTACAACTGAAGCGTGACTTTCGTCTCAGGATTTTCAGTTCTAGTACAAAAAGTAGTAAGGTAGAGACTTGGACAGTTGGAAACGATGCATACTTGTAAAAATCAGCGCGAACAAAACGCAAACACAAAACTAGACGCAAGCGCTCGTACTTAGTCCTTTTCTTCTTGTGTCTCCGAGTTGTTCTCGCTGGTTTTTACTTGTAGAAAAAGCAACCGAAACCGGTTGTATCAAGTCATGTATGATAACCTTGAATCGCGACAAGCGAACACTGTTTCTATGTCAAACTACTTATAAAGTAAAATGTGGGGAGGATTTTGTGGACATGCTTTAGAGACTAACATGCATTTGATAAGTTTGGCTACGGTGGCTCGTTGGATATTGCACTATATTTCTAGGTAGCTCAGGCTAAGGGCAAGGAGAAAAGAAAGCCGCACGCGACACAACATTGCGCTAACTTTCAACAACTGGTTAAATATTCACAGGTCCCGCCAGTGATTTCTAACTATTCACTGTTATTTGTATACTATTCTGTCACGTTGCTTGAAGTCATTTGTTACTGTGGGAGATCGCGGCGTGTGACTTACAGGTGGTATTGATTACGATAATTGGTTGTATTGATTAGCTAATACAGGTGGCTATTGAGTACGAAGATAATGTCGGGCTAATTATCGGGCAATGACTAGCTAGGGCGCTGTGCCGTTTTTATGTATCATCGCAATGGGACCGACGCCAGCTCCTACTGATGCGAAAAGCTTGAAATATCAGTCCAAGCAATTATTGATCGCGTTGTAATACTTGTCCGAGGTACATTGCGAGTTCTGGCAAGCTGCGCTTCACTAATGTTCGCGCTTCTGATCTCTGCAAAAAATGTACCCTGTTGAACGTACAGCATGCACCCTTGTGAATTTTCCCATACCTTTTGAACTTACACCGTTTTAAGCCATCGGAGCTATTCCGAGAGAAAGTTTATTACATTCCACATATTCACGTTTGAACGCCCACTTGTCTGTGTCCTGGCCCTGATATCGATAGAGTAAAGTTTATATTTTTCTCTGCATGACCTGAGCATCACCCGTTTTGTACGCACCACAGAACCAAATCTACGCATTTATGCTGTATTAAAAATGAAGGTACGTTTATTGCAACGTTGAATCGTAATCTTGAGTTTATCGTAATGTTGAGTTTATCGCAATACTTGAATAGCTTTTTTCCCTTTCTCACAATGCATGAGATCTGCCGGATATTTCGCTAATTCGGATAATGTGTTATCTGAGTATTTGTCATAGCGCTCACCCGGTTAAGGTGAGCGCTATGAAATTTTGGTAAAAATGCGCGCTCTCCCTTTTCTTTAACCGACTATCTCTGAAGTGTGCGCGCCCATGCACGCTTTGGAATTCCAGCATGCCTATCCTCCGAGCACGTATGATCAGAGTCGCTAGACTGGTGAGCCGGGGGGCAAACGGTGCGGTCATGTTCTTTTCTGTCTCAACAGCTGGCGTGTGCAGATCTAGTAGCTACGCGTGTTCTAAGTGAATTTATGAGGGCGCGCGCACCGCAGAAAGACGACCGGCGCTTACGGCAGCAGATTAGAAACACGACATAAAATGAAGTGCAGAAGGCTCCATTTGGATACATCTAGAGAAGTGAATTGAGGGCAAAGATCCGCTTTGGTCTCAGTTGTACGGAGCCAGCTTAATCGATGACAAAAACGGGTCATGCTGAGTCGAGTTATATCTGGTGGCTCGTGGGGCATGGGCGAAAGGGTTTTATAGCTGCACTTTGGCTGATTGAATTGTGCTCTAAACAGTTGTACTGGAGAAGACTTTAAGCAGACGCAGACCAGGTTACCCATCTCTACTTTTCTTGACTTCAGGTTATGCGGAGTGTGTTGCATTGCTCGAAATATCTGGCTTTATTCTGGTCCTGGGAACCCATACCTTGGTGTGCGCCAGATGACAAGAAAAGGAGGATAAAAAAAACCGGCAGATCCCACGCACTGTGGGAATCGATGTGATGCGAAGCAGCCAGCAGGGAGCAAATCATGCTGTACATAATTATGCATGTCATTATTTACATGTTAGGACCTGTCATTTGTGTTCGTCATACAGTCACGTCACGCAATACAAATTTTGGTGTATATCAAGCTAGCGAACTGGACGCAAGCGCACCATGAGCGTGGCATGTAAATGGCACTGTAGATGACATGCATGCCAAGATTTCCATGTTACCACCTGCCACTTATGTTCGCTTAATTTTTTACCTCGAATCGCAGCGAGACGCGAGACCAATCTGCCTCCGTTTCGCATGCGTTCGTATTCTCGCGCTCTGCGCATCGTGCAGACGCCATCCGCGTTCCTAGCGTTTAAATTGACGGACACTTTCTCAATTCCAAAGTGTGTTCTTCGAACGCCTGTGCCCACTGAGACGGGGTCGGTCACAATGGAACGTGATGCGCGCGTCTCCCTCCTTACATGATTAGAGACGCTGGGCCCAGCGACGCTACGCAAGCAAAGCGCGAGGGCTGTAGAGTCCAACGCGACCGGCGTCCGTCTGCGCGCCCCGGCGCCCACCTGGCACTGTGCCAGGGCACGGCTGGAGGGACGGACGGACGGACGGGCGGACGTTAGCATGAGACATCAAAGGCTTTCACCTTAAAATTTGGTGTATATCAAGCTGGCGAAACGGCCACAAGAGTGTCATGAGCGTGGCATGCAAGTCATATTGCACATGTCATGTCATGGTTTGCATATTACCACTTGTCATTTATCCTCGTCATACAATCACGTCGCTGAATACCAAATTTGGTGTATATCAAGCTAGCGAAACGGCCACGGCAGTACCATGATTGTGGCATGCAAGTCATGTTGCACATGACATGTCATGGTTTCCATATTGCCACTTGTCATTTATGCTCGTCACACAGTCACGTCCCTCCATACCAAACTTGGTGTATATCAAGCTAGCGAAACGGCCACGAGAGTGTCATGAGCGTGGCATGCAAGTCATGTTGCACATGACAAGTCATGATTTCCATATTACCACTTGGCATTTATGTTCGTCATACAGTCAAGTCACGCAATACCAGATTTGGTATATATCAAGCTAGCGAAACGGCCGTCAGCGCGCCATGAGCGTGGCATGTAAATCATGTTGTACATGACATGCAGCTCATGATTTTCATATTACCACCTGTCACTTATGTTGGTCATGCAGAAATGTCTTATCGTACGAATATTTGGATATATCAAGTTAAGAAAACGGTCTCAGGAGCACTATGTCCATGGCGTGTAAATCATAGTTTTCATGACAAGTTAGTTCATGATTTTCATGATATGACCTGTCAGTCCTGTTTGTCCTATAGTCATGTTATTCCATACCAATTTTGGTATAAATCCCATTAACGATACGGCCAGGAGAGCACAAAGTCGTAGGCGGCTAGATAGATAGATAGATAGATAGATAGATAGATAGATAGATAGATAGATAGATAGATAGATAGATAGATAGATAGATAGATAGATAGATAGATAGATAGATAGATAGATAGATAGATACGCTCAAAGTCGCCGAAGTTCGCTAAGAAATGCTTCGCATTTAAAAAAGATGCACTTTTAGATTCACAGAGTGATCAATATTACTTCACAGTCGTCCACTACAGCGTGTATGCAATGGGACCGTTGTTCTTGAGTGAGAATTTCGAGAGAGAGAAAGAGAGAAATAACTCTCATTTTGGAAGACGGCAGACTTGGGGGGGAGGGGGGGGCAACCACGCCTTTATGGCCACCACAGCCTCTGGATTTTGGCCGCTTCATCGACCTCCTGGACGGCCATCAGTTGGTCCACAGGGGCCGTGCTGAGCAGCACGGCCTACAATAGTCTCCCATTTTGACTTTTACAGCGAAAGCTGTTGTGAGATCACAACAAGGGTCGTTTCTGCGCCGTAGTTGTTCGCCACCGCCACCGCCGGTGTCCGTAACCAATATCGCACGAAATCAGAAAAAACTAAATAAATTCTACCACAGAGCCACTTGGGCTCTCGAAACTGCTTTGGAAAAAAACGCTATGCAGGAGAAAGGTTGGTGAAACGTCAGTTGTGGTTCCAGTGCTGGCTATCTAATTTTCAAAACATTACCTATGTACTACTATGATGAAGGAATCATGTCGGGTTAAGGTCAGTTGTATACTTTAGCACCAACCACTGCATCTGGTCTACGTAGCACTGTCCAGGGCTGTCATCCTCGCAAGCACAAGCGCTACATATCAAGCTTACGGCTTCTGGTTGTTGGAAAAGCGCTAGCGCCACGGTGGAATGCGCGGGCTTTTAGGTGTGGCCAGTCGTAGACGAAGAAGACGTTGAAGTAGAGAGACTCACGCGCTGTTCGCCTGTGTGGCGTTTGTGTAGCCTGTGTGGCATAGGAGTTATTATGTTTAGTAAATTATTCTGCATCCTTTTATTACGTCTCGTGTGATCAACGACGCCCGAAGACAACATGGTGTTGGCAATAGTCATGTATCTGTTGGCACCGTTACACAACTGTAAACAACTGGTTATATGAAACATATGCGACTGTTAAACATATGTCTGTGCGTGCATCATTTGCACATCTCTTTAGCGTCATTCCGTAACGTTTCGCTCAATAAAAAATTTCCAACCCAGTCACCTTGCCTCCGCATGCTTCGCATAACATCGATTCTCGTGGTACTTGGGATCTGCCTAATATTATGCTTAGCTTGTCACCGACTATAGTCACTTCGGCCTGCTTTGCCACACTGCGAAAAACCTTGCATGTTCAATGAAATATTGGTGCGTTCAGGAAAATTTTTATACCGCTAACGTCCATTTCTTTTTCAATCAAGAAACTTGCTAGCAGCCGCTGCCTGCGTCAGCGTTGCGAGGCGAGAGAGGGGAAGTGTAGGAGAGCACAGAGGGGGGAGGGGATGCGCATGCGCAATGGGGGGTGTAAATGCCGCGGGAAGGGATGCCTAGGGGAGAGAGAGAAGGGAGCGTAGGAGAGGAGAGAGAGGAGGTGAGGACGCGCATGCACAGTGGGAGTGTGGTCGCCGCGGAGAGGGATGCCTAGAGGTGAGAGAGGGGGGAGGGGAAGTACATGCGCAATGGGTATGTAAGCGCCGCGGGAGGGATGCATAGAGGAGAGAGAGAAGAAGCGTAGGAGAGGAAGGTGCGTGGAGAGGGTCTGCGCATGCGCAGTCAGGGTGGTCACGCTGCACACCACCACCACCACCGTATTGAACTTCGCCATAAGATGCTTCACATCTAATATAGAAAACTGCTTGCTTGTACAGAGCATGTTCTGTTGAGCAAGTGGGCTCTGTTGGGATTCCCGTAGTGCTTGAGGTACATATATAGTTATAAATAGAAACCGTTGATCGCGGAAGACTAGACTAACGCGCCCTGTGTGATAACCTAACCTTGTTTGTATAATTTCAGGCAGTAAACAATCGGAAATGCACTTTGATATATCTTGGCGAGTTAAGAACAAAAAGTGGGAGCAACACAAATATTTTACTGTAGTGCTCAAACCTCGTATTCTCGCCTATACGGCACGGTGTCAGTGAATTCGCTGCTGCGTTATCTCTCGAATATTGTTTCTTACGTGAACGATTTTCACTTGATGCTGATGAACATGGGTGACCAAATCAATGAAAGAAATAAAGGCGCAACAAAATAAAAATAGCTTGGGTTCCTGCACCACACCAAGCCGGCTCTAATGATACAAGTAAAACTTCTCTTAAAAATTCAAAAAAAAACTCCGGTATCATAACACCGGCCGTAAACGAGGTAGAACGGCGAGAATCCGGTTGTGCGCTGCAAGGCTGTGCAGTAGGCGAAGGTGATACATTGTAGAAGGGTATCTCAGTCTTTGTGGTCTGGATGGATATAATTCGCTATCTTGTCAGAAAGTGTCCGATGAAGTCTCTCAGTGAGACCACTGGTCTGAGGGTGGCAGCTTGAAGCTGTCTTGTGAGTAGTTCCAAAAGGGCGCAGTACTTCATTTAACAGTTGAAACAACAACACCTTTCCACGGTCCCTCAGCAATATACGAGGCGCAGAACTATCGCGTGAAGAATGAAGTCAGCAACTTCCGAAATTCGGGCACTAGCCACACAGGTTTTCTCAGCGTAGCGCGTCAGGTGCTCCACGGCTGTCACTATCCAATGTTTGCCAGTAGATGTGACGGGAAGATGCCGTAAAGTACGACGTAACATTTTGCCTAACCACCGGGATCTTACGTGCCAAAAGGGCAATATGACTACGACACGAGTCGTAGAGAGGAGTACGGCATAAATTCGACTGCCTGGAGTTATTTAACGTGCACCTCAATCTAAGCACACCGACGTTCTTCCATTTCGTCCCTATCGAAATGCGACCGCAGGGGCCGCGAATCGATCCCGCCTCCGCAATCTTGGCGGCGCACAATCGACAAGAAAAGATTTATCTTAAAAGCAGTTTAGCTTGGATTTGTCAAGGATCCGTCTGCTATTTTATAAGAAACGCAGAACGCCGCAAAATTTATAATGGACTACTTTCAGAACGGACATTCTAGACAAAACAAGAACAAGAATGCGAAATGAGTGTAATTCAGTCACATAGTTCCCAGCACGTCATGAATACCTTATAACTAGGACTGCGTGTCTTCGGAGTTTATATTTCTTGAAATATTTTTGTAAATCTTCAGTTCTCCGAAATGCGGTGCTTAATTTCGCATTATAAGTGGTGGCAATGTCTACTTAATTTTATTCCCAATTAATTGGCGCTGCATTCTTGCTGATAATCCTGCTTTTCCATCCTATCATATTTTCTCACCTCCTGTGCGTTTACCCGGCTGGTAAATTTAGGCTCCTGATGTGCACTGCTATAAACTCGCCAAAATGTACTTTTGGGGGGGGAGCTAGAGCTGGTCAAGCTAGCTTCTCAGCTTTTCCTTCCCATCCTCCCTAATCCTGATGAACAATAAAGGGTGTATTATTATTATTATTATTATTATTATTATTATTATTATTATTATTATTATTATTATTATTATTATTATTGTTGTTGTTGTTGTTATTATTATTATTCTCAATACTTCGAAATCTTAGAATCAAATGATATCTGAGCCCGAAAACATGTGAACGCACTAAGTGTATTTTAGATGTCTTGATGGTTTGAACGTGCAAATGCATATGAACACAAGCACAAATACTTCACTACAAAGAACCTACGTTTGTCCGTATTCCAACCTTAAACCTTGTTGTTATAAGCGCAAGGATACTTTACGAGGTTGCTGCCACTGATGGAGCTGCGCTCGTTTCCTGTGGTGATTATCAGCCTTGAAAATGCCTTTTGAACGTTGATAATGCCCATTTGAACGTTGAAAATGCCGTGTTGAAATCGGAGTTTATCGGATAAATCCAAATCAAAACTTTTATCGGCGACTGTTTATAGGATTTTTTCGAATTTTCTGAAAACACGGAGCCCAACTTCTAAGATAAGCTGCCATACTCTCAGATGGCGAAGTATGAGGTCGTTCCTTGGTTAGTTGTGACGCTTCAGTACAACGTGAAAGCCTCCGTAGGTCACAATCACAACCGAGTTAAATTCAACTGAGGGGAGGGACACGCCTGTCCGACCAAAGACCATTGCACACAGTGTTCTCTTCGACAAAAAAAACAAAATAAAAAAAAACATTGTGCATCGCTTGCTGCTAGCGAAAAGGCGTATGATTTCGGTATCTGACGTGATTTTCCATCCATTGTACTTGTAATAAGCTCAAACAGTTGTTTTGTGGAGAGCATCGCCGAGCCAACACAACCACGCTGTTAAGCGCACGGAGCGAGAATTCTGCGTGATACTACTTGCAGGGCTTTCTCCCCGTAGCTTGTCAAGTATCGAACGTGCGAGGCGAAGCACGTACGGCTGGAGCAGGTGGAGTCTTTGCATTAGTGCCGTTTCCTTTTCTCAGTCGTCCTCTCCGGTAGCTGAAGGATTAGTCTGCATTTCTCTCGTTCCACGCCGTGCTCGTTCTGCTGTGAAGGGCCGGACCAATTAGCCGAAAAACTAACCGGCTTCAAGTCACGTCGGAGCAACACAATACTAACTAACAAGCCCCCCTGCCGGAAAGCGCGCGGTTCTGAGCAACGAGCACGTCTTCGGTAGGAAGACGAAGTGCGTATGCAAGCCGCCGAGCGAATGGGTTGCCTTCGCTAGGGATGCCAACAATTTTACATAGATAACCTCGTGTGCGAATGTGTACGGTGATCTCAGATCCACGTTAGTCGTTTGGTAGGCCGCCCAACTAATCGTCAGTCAAAAGTTATGACTGTACGGCGCTTGAAAAGGGTCGCGCGGTGATGTCTTATGCCGTTGTGTTTCTAAGCATGAGGGTGCGTGCCCGATTCCCGCAATGGCGTGCACATTTCGATTGCGGGCGACGTGAAAAGAACAGAGTGCGATAAATCACAAATACTATGCCCTGGAAGCAACTGCACGTATTAAGCAATATACCACATACAATCCTCAAGTTTCTAAGGAATAGAAGCCTACACGACAGATATTTAGAGCGCTGCCTATGTTGTTCCTCATATGTACTCTACATTCTAGCATTTGCGCTGCTTTTTCTAATCTCCATTCTTGTCATTTCTATATCAGTCTGAGCTTTACTTTATTGTGCATGATAAGTATGACAATGGCGATAACCAAACCTAGAAAATAAAGAGAGAGAGAGAGAGAGATGGGATGCGGAAACACAGGGAGGTTAACCGGAAATCAAATGTCTGGTTGGCTACCATGCACTGGGGAAGGGGTAAGGGGAGACAGAAAAGCAGGGAAGAGAGGAATGAGAGAGGGAGGGAAGCAGAAACACACACACACAAACACAGGAGTGTCACAAGCGTTCAACGAGGCGGGTCGCTCGCAGGAACTTCAACAGCGCCTTCGTCGCTTTCAGGCGTGAAGCTCGATCTTCCCGGCATTTCAATATCGACTTCTCAGAAAGAGGCTCGTCGTCGAGTCGCGCAAACACTGCTGCGAGGGACTGTCTCTGAGAGCTGTACTGAGGGCACTGACATAAAACATGTGCAATGGTTTCATCAGTGCCGCAATGTTCACATGCAGCACTGTCTGCCCATCCGATGCGGCAAGCATAGAAAATAAGTTGCCTTTCTTTCCTCTGTGAAGAAGTGCAGTTTCTTTCTCGCGGTCTCTCGGCGTTTCTTTTGTATGTTTTGTGAAGGGTAACGGTCACCACCCGGAGGCAGAACAACAAAAGCAAAAAAGGTCAGCGAGAGAGGGTCAGACATGGGTGCAAGGTTGCAATTTGATAGAACTTAGGAAGAGTTCTATCAAGTTCTATCAAATTACTACCTTGTACGCATCTCTGACCGTCTCCCCCTGACCTTTCTTGCTGTTGTTGTTCTTCTGGTCCCTCCCCTTGTCCCGTTCCAGCGAATCGCGATGGTGTGTGCATCTGTGTATTTATTGCGGGAATCTGTTTTTAAACCGGAACTCCATGTACCATTGGCATCTTTGATAAAGGCCTGGTCCCCGGCCGAACGTTCAGAATAAATGTTGTTCTGTTTTTCACTGTGACTTTCTTGCATGTATTTTAACCTGTTAGCCAGGAATATTCTTTTGAAATATATATATATATATATATATATATATATATATATATATATATATATATATATATTGTAACGAATAAAGAGAGAACCAAGAGACAACGGCCTTACGCTGGGCCGGCTGTTCTTATACTGCTTCTTCCTTTTCTTCAACTAGCTCCCCACGGGCCCGAGCCCCTGTGCCACTCTTTGTCACTACGCTCGGCCACGCTGCGACTTTGCATCATGCATCGGGAGTGGCTGAAATTGTCTGCGGCGGGCCGCACTGGCTGTGCCGCTGCTGTAGGTGTTGTGTAGGGCGTGACTTGTCCAGCTCAGCTGCCATACATTATGGAGGGCGACACTGGCTGTGTCGGAATGGCCGGTGTAGACCTCGGACACGCTGAGAATTAATGTGGTGACTTGAAAAAGATGGTAACAGCAGGAGATGCTGGCTCAGAGAAAGTGGCCGCATCGGTTGCTTGTCGTCGAGTTGCTTATCTCGTCGCAGTTGTGTTGACAGCGCAGGAAATCGTGAATGCTGCACCGGCTGCAAAGAGCGGCTATGTCTACGCTGCTTTAGGTGCATCGAGGGGCGTCGGGGTGGTGTCCTGCTAGCCATCTGCGAGCACGCAGAGCCGAGTTCACGTAGTGGCTCGTGAGGCAACTCGTGCTCTTGCAGCAGTGCCACTGTGGGGCTCGAGCTGCTGAGTCTTAAAGGTCCGCGTGCAGCAGAGCCTTCTATGCCAGAAGCCGTATCAAACACTGAAGGTATGACCTGCACCGGCAGGTCATTGATGACAGCGATCCCAGCTTGGTTAGGCACATCAGCTTTTTTCAAGGAAGTGGCGCTTAGCGCGTGGCTAACGTGCGCACACTCGGCCAATGACTGCCGTGATTCCCGGAGTGGCGTCCAAGTGAGGGTCGAATCTGGAGCGGTGGCTTGTCGTTCGCTTTCAACTTGTGAGAAAATTGACGTCACAGAGCAGGCCGGCGCCTCCGTGCGCTCTAGTGCTGGCCACCCTGGAGGTCGCGACGTCAGCCGCTGTGAATGGAATGTGGGCTCGACGTCTATCCGGGATGTTAGGGTGTCAGATACTGACGCAGGGTTCAAGGCCGGAAGTGGTGGGCCTGGTCTCCGAGGTTTGTGGGTACCAGGACAGGTCGTGAAACTGCCTGCAGGTGAGCTGCACTCCTCAGTTGCAGCCCCGAGGTGGTGCTCCTCCTGAGCTCTATCCTCGGGAGCAGTTAGGTTGGATGGGATGGTGGCAGCGAGGTGGAAGTCATGCCGCCCGAAAGCAGCTATCAGCCTGGCGCTTCACTCCGTCCAGGACCTGCTGCCTCGTGCCTTCATACCGATGCCACGCCGCGGTAGCATTACGAAGGCGGTCTACGGCCACACACCATTTCTGTTGGTCTGTCCCATGCCTTGCGAGCTCCAAGCGCGTTGATGGTCGCCACCCAGTTGTCGGCGTCGTCTTGAAATCTGTTGAACTCCGGTAGTTCAAACGCAGCTGGTGACGGTGTTACGGCAGGCGAAACTCCGGAGAATGACGACGCCACGCAGCCGAGTTGGTATGAGAGCGCCGCGAGGACATATCGGAGCTCTCTGCGGCTCTCGGGCTGAGCCCTCTGCATGGTCTTGCGAGCGGCTGTGGCCAACGCAGCATCGTTAGAATACAATGCTGGCAACGCCGCAGGAAAACGCGCAGAGGTCGGCGCTGTCAAGGCGCTGACTGCGGCGCGGAGTCGCGTGATGGTGCGGGAAAGCTCGGCGGCGCTTTCGGGCGATCCGCACGCGGAGCCAGTGGTTACGTCCGCGGTGTAGGAGGCGACCAGCGTACTTACTGAGGCGGGATCCTTGTCCGAGGGAGCTTGGCCAGCACCCCCCTAAGCGGCTCAGGTGCCGGAGTACTGAGTGAGGCGTTGTCACAGTGGGAAGCGTGAACGGCATTCCCTGGCATCGGTAGGCCGTGGACTGTCTTGGCAGCGCCGGGGTAAGCCTTCCCGTGGAGCCATCGAGAAGGCCTGGACACCGTCCTCGAATGGTGGCATAGGTGCTCCTGGCTGTAGGAGGCTCGCGGGCTGCATGATTGTGGGCGTTCCTTGGATGGAAGATCCGCAGCGCCGATGAGCCTCGAGGATGCACTTACGGTTCGCTAGTCGTAGACTGCGCCATTGTAACGAATAAAGAGAGAACCAAGAGACAACGCCCGTACGCTGGGCCGGCTGTTCTTATTCTGCTTCTTCCTATTCTTCAACTAGCTCCCCACGCGCCCGAGCCCCTGTGCCACTCTTCGTCACTACAATATATATATATATATATATATATATATATATATATATATACGCGACCGCTGTGTTTGTATTTCTTCCGTATATCGTAAAAAGAATCTCGATGTAGCTCATCTCGCATATTTTGAAACAATACTGTTGTAAATATTTGTCGCTGCTCATGCACTTTGACAAATGGCATATGATGTGACCCTGTTAGAGGGACACTTCATGTTGTGTAACGGATGACAGTCCATGGGGATAGTACAGTTCATACAGCATGTTAAGATCGCGGATAGAGTCCGTACAGATAATTTTATGCACTTGACTATGAGTTATGGAGTTGCATGTTGACTATGATATGCTATAGACAGTTCACTAAATTTGTGTCCATTAAAAAATCATGAAGAGCGGTCACTGCGCGCCTTTGTTTATCAGGATGTGGCCACGGTCCAAGCACTTTGCTAATTGTAAGTGGTCGTCTGTCGAGGTGTTCAATCGATGATTCACTTGAGCGCGTTGTTCATTATATTGCAGGACATTGTATGATATTGTGCTCCACTGACGCATCGGGATGATCGCAGTGGTCGCAGTGCGGGGACGTTCTTCTTCTGATGCGGCATAAGAAGTGAGGTGTGTATGCAACACCTAATCGTAGACGGTGCAGGAACGAGTCAATTGGTCTATCGATCTTTTTGATTGGGTGTAAATCGGAGAAACGGATCTATTTGATATAATAGTGAAGTCTTCGTATGCTCATCAAACCAAGCGTCCTTGCACAGTTTGTGGCGCAGTTCGGAAAGAACATTCTTGCTTTCTGAGAAGGAAACGGGAAGTGATGTCAAGTGAATTTTTTTTGTGCGCTGAAGTGGCTAATTTGTCTGCGATTTCATTTCCCATCACTCCTACGTGAATCGGAAGCCACTGAAAACAGATCTCATATTGTATATATGCACATAGTCCTTCTGATTATTTTTCTTCTTTTATTGTTTTTATTTTCTTCTCTTTGTACGTATCCTCTATATTGCTACCATGATGTTGGGATAGCCGGCTCTAACGTAGCCTACCTTCCCATATTTTTCATATATAAATAAAAAACAGAAACTTCATGTTCATTTTACGTAGCGAAGCCGCGTCATGCCGAATCCCTTTAGCTACGCTTCGTTTTCCTGCGGTTTCCAGAAATAACATTTTTTTCACTCATTCTTTCATTACTCAAGGAACACACAGCCCTTGCTGACGTGAAGCGTAAGCTACAAAATTTATTCAAAATGTTCTACCTTCCGACGAGGTAGGCCGGTACGAAATTGCTAATTAGGGATTCTTCATGGCATAATTTATTGGGCGAAAACGATGTTCAGCGTTGTCCCAATTGGCTTAGATAAATACGCACGGAAAAAGCGGGATGGGCATGCATAAAGCTGAGCTAGGGGCTACGGTAAGCATGACAGCAACAGACACTGATTTTTATACACCGCAGATGACCAATACCAAGTAGGCCGTCAGCTGTTGAAATAGCGGAGTTAGTAGCAATGGCGCCGTTCATGGGGCATCGAAATTATTGTTGCGAAAGCAAATTTTGAATGAACTTTGTTGACACTACTTTACACCTGTTCTTCTTTACACAGCCCGTTTAATGTATCTACCGCATTGTACGGAAAAGACAGGTAGAACAGAAGAGAACAGAATACCCTTAATATTTTCTTTGCGGAAAAGCCTATTACTGAGATACCCCTCTTTCCAGCTTCCCTCCAAGCTTTCCAGGTATATTTATCTGGTTCGTTCAAAGAGCAAATAGGTGCGGCCGACATCCTAGTAGATATTAAAAAGAAAAACAATGCGCCCATACAGGTCACGCATCATGAGAAAGACAGACAAGAGACGGTAAGGTAGAGCATTCTAATGGACATAAAACGATGCGAAGCACTGTTGATGAGGACAAAGGGCGAGGAGGAGTGAAGAAATTAAGGAAATTGGTGGTATAGATTGCAAACATCTATCGCGGGAGAAGAATGGTTGAAGATCATTGGTAGTGGTCTTTGCCCTGCAGTGGACCTAAGATAAATCTGATTATGATGGCGGCGATGATAATTACGATGTTGGTTACGACTGCAGCGATGTGATGGTAGGACGCGTGTTCTTCAGTATGCGGCTTTATGCTTAGATTGGTGAGAATATGTGGTCACTATGAACAACCATTGGCTTGTTCACAATTCTGTGAAGGAAAAAAAGTGAGATCAGTCTCGTTATCAGTGTTGATGCTGCGTATTCACTCAAACGCCACAATGTGACAAAGCACACAAGCCCATGCCTAGTCCACAGGTGCAGCGCTCAATACTAAAACGCGGTGGGTTTCTTCGAAACTTATGAAAAGGAAACCTCAAAGACTTCTGTTTATAAAATATATCTCTAAACGTCCTACGAGAAACGATCTATAAACTTAGTGCAGTATGGAAGAACCGTTAACTCTGGTAGCTGATGCCAGTACCTCTCGCTTAGAACTTCCTTGCTATGTTTCATGAGAAATATAACTACAGCCCCCCGTGCTAAACGACTCGGTATGCGCATTATTTCGCCTAGCGTGCGCTAGCGATGAGATTGCTTTTTTTTGTATCTGTCTTACGTGCATTCCCCCCCCCAACTGTGGCGGCATCTTTGTCACAAATATGATGTCAGCGCAGACGACAACGAAATTCTCAAGACCAGCCTAATCTTTGAAATTGGTTCCAGGCAGCGTCTCTCGCACGTTGGCGTTCTTATGCCGTGGCGTATTGCTTGAGTTAACTTTGTGAGAGCCGCTCTCAGGGGCCGCGTACAAGGAAGCGCCAGGTAGAGACCTTCTTCTCCAGGCTTCCCTATGCTCGCAGTTTCTCGCAATAATTAACTGAACTCAATATTTATTGATTATTTGTCGCGACTGTAAATTTCTTTTCATTTTAAGTCAAGTTATCCAGCAATATTAAATGATTCTAATGTAAGTCTTAACTTGAACCATCACCGTTGATTTCTATTTTTAGAAGACGTTTTATGACTATTTATAACATCATGTGTAAGTGAACGGCCAGATGCGCTTCGAAGAGAAACAAGTATGTCACTTGGCGTTCGTGTCACTAATAATCATCGTAAGAAAATGCTGCATTTGATTGACAACATTGTGACATACGAGGGGTGCAAGCATAAAGAATCCATCAACCCGTCGTTAGTAACGCCAGTTTTATGATATGCTCCACTAGATGAGGTTACTAAGGGCGCATTTGACACTAGACTGAAAGCAAACAACTTTTGGCGTCGTTCATAAAAGTCATTCAACGCACAATAATGCGACGACACACAGCAACTTGAAGCATCCTTGTTACAGCATCCGTTGCCTTTGACACCTTCACGGGCTCTAACATTTTAGTCCGTTGTCGTAAACCAGGAAACAAAGCAATGTTCTCAATGGAGCAATAGGCACTTATGTTCATACATTACTTACAGAACATGTGTCGGTATGTCGTAGGGAGAGACACTGCCAACTCAAATAGCAGCGGAGTGATACCGGAAGGCAGCGTGCAATCAGCGACGGCTGCAACTGGACGATTTCCCATTTGGCAGCAGGCAATCCCTGTTGCCTCGATCACAGATTGCTGTCTAGTTGTTATCTCGTCACATCGCTTCGAGCGCTGCCTTCTTATATAGTATAGTGACGGGGCGTTTATTGCTTCCAGACGCACTCTGCACGCCTCTGTTCACCACACTCAAAGGATGAGCGATGGCAGGCAACATATTGAACATGTCGCATGCAAACAAGAGGTGGGGGTACTACGAGCAGCCGGGAAGAGCCTAGCACGCACACATAAAGCGGCGCCGCCACTTACCATCGTCATCGGGACACGCTGCCATCTCTCTCTTGCCATCGTCAGCGGTCGTCAGAAAGCGCTGCTGTCTGAGGAACAATACCATGCATCATTGAGTAAAGGAGCCGTAACTGACGCTAACTATTACCGGACGAAAGCCGAACAGATATCCATCCGCGCTCACATCCACGACTTCTGGTACCAGGCAAAGTTATGTTTGATACCTACTGTGCCGATTTACGTACGGCAATCTTATCATAAACGAATGTCCAAGGTAGAGCTTTAGAGCCAAAGCTATTATGAGATCACAACAAAGGTACCGCCGCCGTCGCCGCCAGTGTCCGTAACCGTTATCGCATGGAATAAAAAAAGAAATATGAAAACATATTCAGAATGGAACTGCGTTCGAACATGAGTCCGCTCCGTGCCCGCCCAGTATTTTACCACTAAGCCGTGCCCGTGCTCCTAACTACTCCTCACAAAAACACTATACAAGCGTTATGTTGAAAAGGAACCGCGTTAACGTGCTCAATATAACGTGGAAGAAGAGTAAAATAACAAAGAGGCGTAGCAGGATGCATATTGTGTAACCAGGTGTCACGCAATATGAATGGCATTACGAGTCGTTCGTTGAGTACTTTCAACACATTACACAGGGCTCAGCCATAATTCTTCGTCATCAGCGACCGAATCAATTAATGGAGTAGTGGGTACCTTGCAAGCGTATTTGTAATAGCAGCCCCTAGAGAGTTTGAAACAGCTTTTGGAAATGGTGCTGTTCCAGCTTTCGCTGTGACTGCGCTGCGCGTTCCGTGCAGGCCTAGTGGTTTTATAGCACCTTGGAGGGAACATTATGATCTGTGTACCTCGGCAGGGTAGATACAGATTCTCTACTGAGTTTTTAAACTGAACTGCTTTTTACCCACCAGCGCTGTGAATTGCTCGGAAAGCCGTTCGCTAACAAATAAATATGATAATAAATAATAATGCATGAAGTGTCATGTTAATCAATGTATATACATTATTTAGGATCGATTTAATTAAACTGACCTGAAGAGCAGCTTTAATGCTAAGCATTCTTTAATGCCTGCCCCCCTCCCCCTCTTTCGATCTTGATTTAGAGTTCAGTTGCTGGTGCTGGTGCCTGGTTAGCTACTCTGTGATTCTGGATCGGTCGGTATATCTCTGTTCTGTTGTCTATGGGAAACACACATAATGCCCAAGATACCACAGCCCAAACAAAGTAAGAACAATATAAACTTCAACGTTTCCACTATACTCCGTTTCCGAATCACTAAATATTAGTAACTTGGCAGGAGAGTATTCTCTTCCTCACCCCGAAGCTCAGCAGAAATGAATCCGCTACTCTGAGAATGTTGCTGACGGGGCCTTTCCCTTCGCGGGGCTTCCTCAGTAAAATATACTCGGACGTTTACCCTGGTTGTCTCGACTACAGCAAAAGCTTGTGTTCCATGGCCCACATGCTCTGGCGATATACCGCGTTGCGTAACAACCTTCTCTCCCGCGAAGCCGAATGGGAGGAGGCCATCAGAAGCGCGGTACTCGGAAAGCAAGCTCAGGCTATCCAAAGGGCCCTGGAAAGGTCGGAGCGAGATGGCGTTCACTTATCTACGTGGGCGAGGCCTGTGGTTAGAACGGCCCCCCGTCAGGGGGCCCTGTCAGTGTAACTCGTGAGGATACATTAAAGTTGTCTTATCGTTTCCACGTAAATTTGGCTACGGGATTGTTGTCCTAGCGTTTCCTTGAGACATCACGTGTTTTTCAGTCCATCAAGGTCCATTACCTAAGCAGAAATTTTTAACTAGTGTTTGAACTGTTCCCGTGACAATTGTGATATTATCGGCATTGCTCTATAATACCGCACGACGCGCCTTCATCACCTCCTTCGAGTGGTTCACGAACCGAGGGTTTAATGATAGGCCTAACTGTGTATTATACCAGGCAGACATGACTATGATCGGTATAAAATAAAATCTGAGGCGTAATGTACCGCTGAGGCTAGATGTCATTGGGTTCTGTAAATTTTATTCTGAATAGGATACTCATTTGTGCAAGTAAACAGGCGTTAGATATACATGGCGGTATATATTTTTTTGCGAACATGCAGGACAACACAAACAACAGCGTAGACAGAGGCGAGCACTGACTGTCACATTTATGTTGCAATGTACATAATTTTTGCTACTCTCGTGATTTATTAGTGCTCATAGTGCACAAAATGTTTACATTTACAGAATTTTATTCATATTCACGTACAGCTATGTCGTCTCGTTTTTTTCTGCATCATATTATCATTGTTCGGGGCTCAATCTCAATTTACATTGCGGAAAGGTGCAATGACGTAGAAGTTAAATGTGCAGGTCTAGATCAGTTGTGTTTTCAATGAGAGAGTTGTTCTTGTTTTCTCAGGCTTCCTTGAGAAACATATGTTATCACATAACAACATATATTCCGATCAGGCCACCAGGGACTATGGAGGCTTTTTATATCCACAAAAGGGCCTTAGTTGTGTAAGTGTGTTCTCTATCACCCTGCATGACAGGGAAATTTCCAGCTTTGAACAGTTCTGTGACCTGATACATATTGTGCTCATAGTTAGTCATTTAATCTCTTCTTTTATCTTCTGTTTGATGTCATCGACGTGTGCCCACGTGGGTTAGGTTGTGCTATAAAGTCTGTGTTTCCATTGTTAATAAAATCAGTTGTGAGACAGCGCTGGTGTTCGTGTCCCTTTCTCCTTTTCCTGTGTCTTCGTCGTTTTGCGCTGAAAACCACTCATCATGATTAACGCAATCCAACTCGCCCAAATGTCAGTTCTTTTGTTATCAATGTATTGTATGTCATCGTTG